>PVIY010012576.1:0-61549 GCA_004026745.1 Myrmecophaga tridactyla
TGATTTAGATAATTTTGCGTAACACTGGTGTTATCAATAACTTGAGAGATCAAAGTTCCTAACCAGAAAGACTAGTTTACTCTGAAAATTTTGAGGGCATAATTCTGTGATATATTTTCAATTTCTCCCATTTTATTTCTCTAATAGGTTATTTGCTTCGTGAGTCAAATTTTTATAAAAGTTATATAAAATTTCAATATTATTAGTATTGGAATATGTAGACTACTACCTAAAAATCTTTGTGATTATGCATCTTTTCTCATTCTGATGCTTAGTTGTGTGTGTTTACTCTTTATTTTTTCATTTACTAGAAGTATGTCTCTTTTATTCTTAATACATTAATCTTAATTAATTTAATACCATTTTGGTTTAGAATTCACTTTTCTTTTATTTCAACATTTCCTTCCTCCTGCTTTTATTATTGTTGGGGATTAATCTTGTCCCCCTAAAAATGCATATTCAGGTCCCAAGTCTGGGTTCTGTAGGACCTTGGAGATGTGATTCAGGTGTGCCCAGGTGGAATGTGTGGGCCTTACTCCAAGGTGGCTCAAGTCCTTAACAGCAAAGGAAATTGAACATAGAAGGAGAAGCCATGGGGAGAAGCCAGAAGCTAGAAGTCAATGAAACCTGGAAGAGAAAGGAAATGATGCCATCGTGGGTACTGTCATGTGATGGAAAAGCCAAGGGATTCCAAAGGTTGCCCCTGGCATAAAGCAAGTCTCCCAGCATCTGAAACCGTGGCCAGTAAATTCCTTTTAAGCCAACCCACTTTATGGTGTTTGTTTTAGCAGTCAGCCAGCTAATATACTTATGGACATTGGCACTTTGCATATTTTATTATGAATTATGAATTTGACACTTGTCAGCTATGGGACCTTGCCAAAGTTATTTAAATCTGTGAGCCTCAGTTTTCCCTCTTGCAAATTCAGACAATGATACCTACCACACAAAATCAAGTGAGAGTTAAGTGTAAAAGTCGTAAAGTATTTCATATAATGCAGATACAGGGTTGCTGCTCCATAAAGAATCTTCTATTGATATAACTGTGATGTATAATAATTATAATATTTAAAGTCAAATGCTTACTTTATTTTATTCATTTTTGTTTCATAATGTTGGCGCTTTAGCTATGAATTGGTTTTCATTAAAGTTTTGTCTGTGTCTCATCAGTGTTGAAAAGTAGTGTTCTTATTTTCTGAATTGTTTATTATTGCTTTATAAATTTATTACTTAACTCAACAATGATTTAGATAAGTTTTTAAAAATTCTGAGTGTATTTTTTATATAAAACTTGTTACTAATTTTTCATTTTTATTGCACTGTCATCAGATAATGGTCCTTATGTGATTTCTGAATTTGTATTTATTGAAATTTCCTTGTGGCAAGTATATGGATGTATATACATATACATAGCATAATACTTGGAAAATGCTCAATGAAGACTTGAAAAGAAATTAAATTCTCTGTAGGGTACACAGTTATTAATATATATTATAACTTTGTAATAGCCATAATCATATATGTATATACATGTGATTATATAAATTATATCATACAATATTATAATCTTATCTTTTAATTTCTTTGCTACTATATATTACTTATGTTTTTGCTTTGTTATATATTTAAAAACAAATAATAATATCTCCCACAATAATTGTTCCTATTATCCCTTATATTTACAACTTTTCTTATCTTTTCTTAGAACAATGAGTTTGCTCCATATTATTAAGGTAAACTTAAAATCAAGCTATTAAAAAAAATCAAGCTGTGATTTTGAAAGATAGAGCTGTAGTTACTGAAATGTCACATTATGATAATGGTTTGTATTGACTTACTTTTCCTCTCTTAGAGTTGCTTTGTGTCCTAAATGCAAATTCTAAGACAATTGAAAAGTTCCACTAGATAACCAGTTGAACTAGTTTGGGGCGATGTTTTTGAATTTTTCTCTCGTTTTCTTAGATTCTTTGTGGGAGAGGCTGGTTTAGAGAGTAAGTGACAGACAAAAACAAACAAACAAAAGTAACTACAACAGCAGGTTGATTTGTTTCTTTTTAAAAATTAAATTGTGAAAACTATTGCTCTACTGAGTGAATGGACTAGTATAAATGTAAGGAGGAAAGTATGAAATAAGATTTATGAAGCAGTGAGAATTAATTTCATTGTAATGGGATAGAGCCTTCTCCGAGTCTATTTTATTCATGCCTTTTAAGGGCTACATTTATTTGCTTATCAGTTAATTAATTATTAAGTCATCCATTCATTTATCCAAAACATTCATCAGCAAGACACCAAGCCTTGTGGGTCATGCTGTGGAAGATTTCAAAGATTAATTTGACAGTGTTTTTGCACACATAGAATTTATCACAGAATGAGTAGACAACACATGGTCACAATTAAGTACATACAAATATGGAGAAATTTTCATTTTCTTAGCAGCTGGCATATGACTTGATTTTTTGGGGAAAGACTCTCCCCATCCCTGCCTCCTAGGGATATTTTTGATGTTTATTTGATTTTGATAATTATTTGATTTGTTTTTCATCAATTCATTTGTTACAAGGACTTTTGGGGGAAATGTGAAAAAGTTGGGAATCTTGCATACAGGTTAGTTCTATGGTGAAATCATAGCTATCCATATAGATTTGAAACCAAAGGAAAAGAGAAAACTGACAATATATAAACTCAAGCTAAAATAAAGAGCTAACAATTAATAAAGCAAAATATGTGATATGGCTAGCTTTTCGACAAATTTATAATCCCCCCTCCCCCATCATAGGAGTTTAGGAAATGGAAAGATGACTCTACACTGTATGATTGGAAGATCCATGGAGACGCTGGCATTTGAAATGGCATTGTTTGGAAAGTGGTTTGTGGTCATAATATATATATATAGGAGCATTTCCAGTGGGAAGAAGAAGGTGTATAAATTTGCAAAAGCAAACACATAACAGGTGTGTTCAGAGAATGGAACGCAATTCAGGTTGTTCAGACCTTAAATACAATTTAGAGAAGTTGTGGAAAATAATATTAAACCTGCAAAAGTAAAAAGACCTAACACATTCCCAAATATTATTTTACTTATCAAATATTACAACAGTATATTCCTTGCCAAATTGCAGCATATTAAAGGCAATGCCACTAAAAACCTAGTGTTTATTTTATTTTATTAAATCTAGAATAATTTTAAAAAGCAATGATATAAAAGACAAAAAATAACAAAAACCAAAAGAAACAAAAGCAAATTAAAACAATTTTTTAAAAATAAAGCAATGATGAAACACAAAATACATAAGTAATAATTAAAACATTTCAGTAGTGATGTTAAGAATAGGCAGCTCATGGGCAGGCCATGGTGGCTCAGCAGGCAGAGTTCTTGCCTGCCATGCTGGAGACTCGGGTTCAATTCCTGGTGCCTGCCCATGCAAAAAAAAAAAACAAAAAAAGGCAAATCAAGTGATTGCTTGAAATAGATCTCGTTGGACAAAGGATGTATTAAAGTTAAATGGTGAAGGAAACAATCAGAAAACAGTATTAGTTGGCAATTTTTTTTAATTTTATTAGATTAGTTGTGGGTTTACAGAAATTCATGCATAAAATAGGATTCCCATTTACTCCCCTCTTATTAACTCCCCTATGATTATTTGATTTTACATTGATGTGGTACATTTGTTGCAGTTGATGAAAGCACCTATTATTACACTATTGACTGTATTCCATGGTTTAAATTAAGGTTCATTGTGTTGTACAGTTCCATGAATTTAAAAAAAAATTTTATTCCAGTAACATAATTACATGTTAAAATGTCCCCTTTTATCCATATTCAATATATAATTGGCCATTGCTAATTGCATTCACAATGTTGTGCTACCATCACTACCATCCGTTACCAAAACTTTTCCATCATCCCAAATAGAAACTCTATACATTTTAAGTTTTTAAGGAACAGGGAATTATAGCTGGCAGTTTTTGAAAAAAGATAATGTGAACACCTTAGATTAAAAAGTAAAATAAATAAAACAGTTAAAAAATTTATAGAAACACCTGAAAGAAATATAACGGAGCGTCTGTTAAACTTTCATTTTTAGGAGAGAGAGAGAGAGAAAGGATGTGATTGGCAAAGTTCAGAAGCACCTGAAGTAATCATAATGAGGAATAGCAATAGTTGATTAAATAGGATCTATATAAACAAGCAGAATGTAAACAAATAGAATATAATTAAATAGATATTTGAAAGAAGGAGAACCCATTTTGAATTTCATCAAGTTTGAGGAACGCATATCAGGACTTGAACTGGTCCTTTGGGGGAGGAAATGACGGAATTAGATGGGAAGAAATGACAGCAGGGCGCGTGTGAAGTGGCCTGGGCTGGAGAGAACTACATACATCTGCAGGGCAGAGCGATCCCACTGGCCTGTTTGGAGGTGTGTGTTGTTGGGAAGAGCCGAAAGGCCAGATTAAGAAAGGCCTTGAAGGTCAGCCTCAGGAGTATGTCCACATGGTAGAAAACCGTTTAGGAGGTGGCTGTGGGAAATGAGGCATTAGCCCAGATGGGGGAACGGGAAACATGTTATCTTTATTTTCAATTCTTTGCTTTTAATTTGCGTCCAGGTTTTTGCCTTCTCCATACATATCTTCAGAGAACGAAGGCCAAAATGTATTCCCATTAAAATCTCTTTGTGACCTTTTGTTCTGAATGGAAAAGATGGGATACATTGACAGCAGCTAAAGCAACTTTGGAGCCCTAGGACAGGAAACCAGCAGGCAGGCCCGACTTGTTTGGGACCAGCCAGCACCATCAGTTTGCGATTGAATGCAGTTTCAACTAGTGATTCCAGCGTAGTACAAGGTAAGGTTCGTCTTGCCACAGCTTGTAATTTCTAAAATAGCAACACATTCTCAAGTGTAGTGACATATAGGGCAACACAATTTGGCATTTACTACTTTTGTTGATGACGACATGCCACCTCATCTCCTTTGCCCCGTGATGCTGGCTCAAGGTCTGACAGCTTAACTTGCTCATGTCCCCTGCACTGCTGCAAAATGTTGAGGAATGGTGGCATCTGGATCAATATTCATAAGAGGGTTTGTTAAATTCTATAAATGGTAAATAATAATGGCTAATGTATGTAGTAGATATGTATACAATATAATAATGAAACAAGAAATGTGTTTTATTACTTAATCTTTAAAATAACCCACTGAGGAAAGAGTACATCTTACAAAAGGGGAAAATGAAGATTATAGAGGTGAAATAACTTGTCCAGGATTACAGAACTGGTACGTAACAGAGCTAAAATGTGAACCCAGGCAAGGTAGCTCCAAACCCCAGGCTCTTAACCACATGTCATCGACTGCAAACACAGTTCACTGCTGTCGAATCCTCCTTATTTGTCAAGATTCAATTAAATCTTACCTTCTCTCTGAAGACTTCTCCAATTTCTCTACTGGATTTATTTACTATGTTTAGACTGTCAGTAAATTTTACCTGTATCTTTTTTATAACATGAGCCATACTACAGTTTAATCTTTCTTATAGTTTTATAACAGGGATTATGAATTGCGGACGGAGTTTAGTTGATAGATCATTTTGATTTATTGGCCCAATGTTTTGAAAATATTTTATTTCAAATGCTTCTGTGTGGGGCATATAGCATTCAGAGGTCCTGCCACTCCCGAATGGTTTACGCTCAACAAGTTCCTAAATTTCCTTTTCCTGCCTGTCCTCACCAAGGTCTTTGCACCTGAGTTTAGTACCTTGTGCATTTTAGTTCACAGTTCACTGATTCTCTTCCATTTTCCCTTCTTCACCCTTCCCCAATCCATTCCAGTGCTTTAAAAGCTCTTTGAAGCCAGACTTTGAGTTTTATTCATCTTTATTCCACTTCCACCACATATGGCACAGTGCCTTGGTATATAGTTAGCATCAAATGAAAAATGACTTTTGAAATCTCTCGGTCTGTTCTTCTCAATGCTTAGGATTAAATGTAACTTCTATAAAAACATAAATGCTTTAATTAAATATATCAAAGAATTTTTTTGAAAGGACATTATTACCATTAACCTTTACATAAACCAGTTGTAAATGGCATAAATGGTACTTGTAAATCATTTCCTTAGAACTTGCTTTCATTTAAAAACACATAAACTAAATGAAGGAAAACCTTTCTGCTCTACAAAAATGTCTATGTTTAGTCAAATATATGATGGTAATCAGTAATCTTACTTAATAGTTATTTGAGGGGAGTTTTTTTTTCAGAGCACCTTATGAGTCTAGATATACTCATAATGGGCACGAAGTCGTTACTTCCTATTTGACAGCATGCTAGTTTCCTAGTCTATAGTAAAAATCAATTTGAAAAAGAACCTACGCTGATACTACTCTGTTATCTGTAAATTAAAAATCAGGTCAAATCTTTTAAAAGATCTCACAGTAATTTTCATATGCACTTTTTCTTCAAGGAAGTCAAAGCCAACATTTTAAATATGAAGCTGTTAAAATCACCCTGACTCTGTTGTTTCCCTATGAAGGACAGAATCAGAAAATAGTATAAGGTTAAATTGTCTATAATCACCAGCCTTAGCATTGAGATTTACAACATTTTAATAATAATTCTGCTCTGAAGTAGTTTATGATCATGACCCAGCTGTACTGGAATATAAAATTATCTCAGTTAAACTAAACATGTTTTAAATGTGTTATTTCTCATAATTATTATTTGGTTCAAACCATTATTTAGTTACTGGGAAAAAAATTGTATTTTCTGAGATTTGAGAAGGATAATGCTCTGGAATAGTAGAAATGGAAAATGCTACAAACATTATGGCTGATATGGGCAGTAGGATTTAATTAAACCTCACTGTATATAATGTGGCTTCACTTTTCTTTTTTATGTTGCTCCATGACATCCATTTGCAGTATCTGGTACTACCAACTTCATTTACTGTAAACATTTCATAAACTCAAAAGATGACCTCATTTCTGTAGGGATAGTCAGAGGTTTTTCGTTCTAGAGGGCACAAATGCATATTTGTAATACGTATAACTTGGACATAGTTTTAACAGTTTGGGTTTAAATGAGACCTAGTTCACCGTACTTACGGATAGAAATGAATCATAATTTTTCCTTAAATCTTGGGGCAAACCATTTAAAAATGTGAAATTAAAGCAGCACAGTGATTGTCATGCAGGGCTGGAAGCGGTAACCACTTCAGACTTTGAAATATACTGCGATTGATGTTCATGTGGATTACATTTTAATATTACCCTGGAAGCTTAATTATAAAGGATTATTAGCAGATCATAAGAGGACTACAATGAAATAGGGTCGTGCAGAGTAGAATATTATTAGCTGACTAATCTTCAAGCCATATCTTCTGAGATTGACATCTTTCTTCAGTGTGAACTGTGGAGCTAGGTTTATAAGGAACTACTAAACTCCTGCCCCCAATGCACACACCTTGTTAGCCAAAATTCTATCTCTACATTGTTGTTGGTTTGTATTTTTTTGCTGGTTGATTATTTGGTTGGTTGGTTTGCTGCAAGTAGTATTCTATGATCTTTAGAAACTTAACTTCATTATATGGTCTTTCAAAAGCTTCTTGCAGAGTTACTGCATTGGCTAAAGACTATGGTGGATATAAGGTGAGCAGGATGTAGGCTAGGCAGCTCTCTATTTTATTTCTTCGTCGAAGCTAAAAAGTGAAATACATGAATTTTTTTAAGCATGTGTTTGGAAGCCCCACTTAAAATCTTGCAAATCTCACAGCAAAACTGCAATTAGGCAAAGAATCAGTGCTGCCTGTTAAGCTTTTCAACAGATGATAGGAGTAGCCAGGCATAAGCAACTATGTCTTTCATAATGCGGGCACAACATTGTCTTAAAATAGCACTTATGTTGACTTTTGTCATGTTAACTGTGGGAACTTTGGGGGAAATACATTTAGGTACTTGAAGCCTCTAAGTTAAAAGATAAGGCCTACCGATATTGTGAACAGCGTGCCTGAGAGGTAAATTGCATGCAGAAACTAAACATGACAGGCTTAGATAAAACACTTATTATGATTAATGCCAGAAGTAGCAACAAGCTCTTTTCTTTCTGCAGCTCCAGGAAACCTCACTTTTACCTGATAGTGTTTATGACTCCAGCTCCACTCACCCAATGCCCCAAGCTTTCTTGATAGCAGGCCACTGATCTGTGAAGCATCAGGACTTTCAGAATTCTTGCTTCTCTGATTTTCACCTTTCTTTAGAAGATTTACAAATCATTATTGCCAAATTCTTACATCTGGAGGTCCAATGGTTATTGAAGTAAACAGATTTGTTATCATTTCTTTCCTTCAACATCGTTAGATGTCATCTGCTGCTGGCTATTGACACATGCATAAGAATACTATAGCTAGTCACTGAAAGTTCATCTTAGTTTTTGCTGAGGGGAATAAATGAAGTAGACTAACCAAACCAATATTTGGGGGCTTATTTGGGGCAAATATAAGAGGCAGGAAGAGATGCAAACTCACAGCACTATTAACATCCACAGAAGACAAACTTATCTTCTTTTGTTTACATCAAATCTATTACATCTAGATCTTCTTAGAATTGTAGAGTTCTGAAGGTTGAAGGAAATATAAAGGGTCTATTATCTGGCCCTCTAAATGTATGGTGCATCCCTGACATTTTCTCCCATGGGGAGCTCATTATCTCTTGAGGAAGCACTTTGATTTTCTTAAACAGCTTTATTCTTATCCAGTTCTAACCTGGTTCTGAGCTGACATCTTCTCTATATGATTTTGATCCACTTGCTCTACTTTAGTACTGTCCAGAAAAAAACTTTCTTCCTTGTCAAGGCAATTTTTATAGATTCCAAAAACTTACCATTTTTCTAAGGTGTGTCTCCTGCTTGAGGAAATGCTGCATATTAAGCTTTCCTTCAACCATTCCTCAAAGAAAATGTCTTTGAACAAGTCATTCCTGTAGGAACAGGCACCATTATTTTAGTGTCCCACTTAAAATGCAGCATTCAAAGTTAATATTTTACCTTGCATGTTGCATGAACAGCTCATAATGTAATATAAGCATTACTCTTGCAGCAGGAATGAATTCTAAATTGCACCTTACCTTTTGGGGCAGTCGTCTCTTAGTTGAGTCTTATACAATCAATTGGTGAGCCATCAAATACAACCCCTAAGGTCTATTTAAAAACAAACAAACTATTTATCATCTATTCATACTAAATTAGGCCAAATTTGAGTTGACGATTTTTAAAAATCTATGTCTCGGACTTTAAAATTCAGCTTGTTAGAATGGTTCAGATGTTCCAATTTATTTGAATCTTAATTGAAGTTTCCCCTCCAAGCTCACATTCATGCATAAATTAATGTTATTCAACCTTAATTTAACAAACTCGTTTATTACTGTCTAATCTAACCAAGTACCTATTAAACTTGTTGGCACATAGCAGGCATTCAGTAAAACATTGCATGCAAACTGCATGAGAGTGAGAAAACTTATTGGTATTTCTTTGTTAATGTATCTTTAGCTCTTAGAAAAGTGCTGGCACATTGGCACATAATAAGCATCTAATAAATATTTTTCAAATAAGTTAATAAAAGAACAGATGCATGAAAAACCGTAATGTCATTGGTGTGTGAATAAGAGAATGGAACACTATCAATAATGTTAGAGGTCAAACTGGAAGTCTTTAATAAGACCTAGAAAATAGATGTGTCCATCCAGGTGTGAACTCTCCCAGTTTCCAAAATGACATTAAATTCACTTGAAAAGTGGCAGCCCAGGGAAATGGTTAACGTTTGAGAGGTCAAGGAGAAGTTCCTAGGCATTTTCCCTGCTTGTTCTCTTTCACTCAATCATGGTATAGAAGGGGCCAAAAGCCATAACTCTCTTCATAATTTCTCCTGGCTCCAGAAAAATAGGAAAATTCCCATATAGTCAGGAGGAGATGCAGTTTCAGGGATAGCCAACAGACATGAAGGAGTCTTGTGAATTGTAGTGATAATGGAGTCAGCAGCAGCAAGTCTGTGTCAAAGAATGTAAGCAGGAATGGATGATGCCAACTGTACCTGATACCAGACTTTTCCCAAAACTTTTTAGCATCAATTAAGTTCTCAGTTTCCAGATGTAGCTCTCAGGAAAGGGTGAACACATATAACCCTAAGGTTCATGAAAAGTATATTTCTATGTCTTACATGCTGAGTTTGTGGGCTAAATTTTATATCTACTAAACAAGGCAAGGAATGTAATCTTAAAGACAAAAATTCTAAGAGTATCACTGACACGGGAGCCCACATTTCAGAACTGGGTTTTAATAATAGGGAAGATGCTAGAGTCTTACAACTAGAGCTAGAGTTTTGTAACATGATTAATTATTATAAACACTAAGACTTGGTGAACTTACTGATGAACCACCTGAATCACTGATTTAGGATTGTTTTATTGAGGACTCTGGGTTTCCAACAATAGAATATATTCTCGACAGTTTAAACAGAAAAGAAATGTATTAGTGGAATGGTAGATCACAGAATTACTGGGAGGGCTGGTGACTCTTGCAGTTAGGCTTAAATTCTGCCTGAAACCAGGCTTAAAATTGTGACTGCTGCCACCAATGCCACCAAGAATTAAATGACAGGAATTCTCTGTGTGGCTGGGATAGAGTCAGCAAGCAGGCTATAGTTGGAGTTGAAATCAGAGAACTAATAAGGTGGTCAGATAGTATAAGTTCTTGCAGAACATTGCAAAGACTTTATTTTTCACGTAGAGAAAGACGAGAAACCATTGCCCAAAGATGAAAAAGCATTATTGACACTTTGGGTTGGATAATTATTTTGGGAGCTGTCCTATGTGTGGTAGCATATTTAGCAGCACCCTTGTTCTCTAGTAGATGACAGTTATAACCTTTCCGAACCAAAATGCTAAACAAAATGTCTTCAGGCATTGCCAAAATTACATTGACCATTGCACTAGAGGGTTTTGAAAAAAAGATTGATTATTCGACTTATACTCTGAAAGACCACTCTTGGATGCTATTTGAGAAGAAACTGGAGGTAAACAAATACAGAAGGAGGAAAATAATTTGTAACAATTAGATGAGAGATGATAGTGACTTAGATGACCACCCCAAGGGGGACGTACTGACTAGATTTTTGAAAATACTTTGAAAGTAGACTTGAGAAGATTTTCTGTTACATCGGATATGAAATAATGAGAGGAGTCAGCCACTGGAATGGTAAAATTCCTGTTTGTTGAAATGTAAATGATAATTTGGAGAAGGGAAAGATCTGAAGTCTAGTATTGGACACACTGAGTTTGTAATGCCTTTCAGACATCCAAGAGATGTTGAATTACATGTATGAAACAGAAGTTCAAGTAGGAGATATATAAACTTGGAAATTGCCATTATATAAATGACATAAGAATCAATGAGAACACCAAGAGAGTGAAAATAAGGGGAACAGAAGAAGTCCAAAGTTATTCCAGCATTGGAGATATGGAAGATTAGGTGAGAAACCAACAAAAAAACCCTGAGAAGAATAGTCATTGTTTTAGTTTGCTAAAGCTGCCACAATGCAATATACCAGAAATGGAGTGGCTTTTACAAGAGGAATGTATTAAGTTGCAAGTTTCCAGTTCTAAGGCCATAACAATGTCCAAACTAAAGTATCTAGAGAAAGATACCTTAACTCAAGAAAGGCAGGTCCGGGAAGGCACGTGGCTGGATCTGCTGGTCCTTTGGCTTCTCATATCAAACAGCTTCCCCCAGGTCATTTTCTTTCTGCATCTCCAAATGTCTCTGTCTGTGTCAGCTCTGAGCTTTTTCCAAAATGGTTCCCTCTTAAGGGACTCCAGGAAGCGGATTAAGACCTACCTTGAATGGGTAGAGATACATCTCCGCGAAAACCACATAATCAAAAGGTCCCACCCACTAGTGGATGGATGGGTCACAACTCCACAGAAACAACTTCAGCAAAAAGATCCCACCCCAACAGTAGGTCTGCCCCCAAAGATTGGATTATGATAGAGAACATGGCCTTTCTGGGGTACACAACAGCCTCAAACCAGCACAGTCAATGAGTAAGAGAACACCACAGTAAATATTTTTTCATACTGCATAAGATTCTAACATCTGGAAATATCACACTTCTTTAACTGAATTCCTGTTACTGGGAATAATTAATTTTTTATTATTATAAGCAAAATTGCACATATATCTTTGTGAATTTGTCCAGTTCTTGTTTAAGTCTGGAAGCTGAATTACCAAGAAAGCTTTGAAATTATTGCTCTATTGATCTTCAGAAAAACTTCTATTAATTTAGACTATTAAATAATAAATTACTGTCTGTTCCCAACATCTTTGTTAACACTGGATATTATCATTTTAAAAATAAAAATTTGTTTCCTCAGAGATTGATAATAAAGACTAAACGAGATAATGTATATTAAGCACTTCCACGTCTAGAACACAGTTAAATAATTATTAATATTATTGCCAATTTTGGGTGAAAATGATACTTCATTGTGTTTTTAAAATGCTTTAAATTTTGGAATAATTTTAGCTTTACAGAAAAGTTGCAAAGATAGTGCAGAAATCTCCCATAATGCCTCCTGCAGTTTCCCTAAATGGAAATCTTACATTAACATCTTGCATTACTTTCATATATGAGTCAAAACTAAGAAACCAACATAAATACATTTCTATTATCTAAACTCTTGACTTTTGGACTCCACCAGTTTTTCCATGTATGCTTTCTTTTTTATTTCAAGATCCACTACAGAATACCACATTGCATTTGGTCATCATGTCTGCTTACTTTCTGGTCTGTGACAGTCTTTTCTTGCTTTTTGTGACCTTTACTGTTTTAAGGAGTACTGGCCAGGTACTTCATAGAATGTCTTTCTCTGTGAATTTGTCTGATGTTTCTCTCATGATTAGACTGGGATTTCATTGTGTTTTAATCTAAACATTTTAACATATTGCTTGGCACTTTGTGTTTCTCTTTCATCAGTTGTCTCCCTGTATTCATTGTCGATTTCTTACTTAATATAAGTGGATTTCCCCCCCCCCCTTTTTTAAAATAGTAAAATTCACCATCTGAATGTCAAATCTCTTTTTTTCCAGTTTGTCTTTGAATTTTATTTATGGCGCTTTTGAAGATACATATAGAGTCATTTTTGTATTATGTCAACTCCTACTAACTAGTAGTATCTAAATATTTGAAGTGAAGAGAAATTCTAACGTTATTTTTGGGCTTATAGGGAAAGAGTGTTTTGATATCTGTTATGGGCATAGATGGAAATAGTGTTAAATGTGCCATATATTCACTATCATTACCTAGAATCTATTTATTGAAGTTATAGTCACAGAAATTTTTCTCACTTCAAAATTAAATAATTATTTACATATATTTCCTTCTAGAACTGTTAATTTTGTTTTAAAACTTTGGTGTATCTAAATAATGTTTTTATATGTAATTTGTGAGGTAATAAAACAACTTAATTTTTCCCAGAGGATAGCCAAATTTCCAATATTATCAAATAATTATTTTCCACAATTGATTTTAAAATGTTGCCATTGTCGCTTACTGTATATTGCCTCCTTATTTAAATACTTACCAATAATCTTTAAAATAAGTTCTAGAATTCTGTAAAAAATGATATATAGGCAAAACAATCCAATAAAAATAGGAAATTGGTACAATTTTGTTCATGACATGTATGATGGTTTGAAGCTGTACTTTCTTCAGAAAAGATCATGCTCTTAAAGCTAATCCATTCCTGCAAGTGTAGATCTATTGTGGGTAGGACCATTTGATTGGGTTATCTCATGCCCAGGTGGGTCTTAATCCTCTTACTAGAGTCCCGTATGAGAGATGAAATTCAGAGAGAACACAGAGAAGCTCAGAGAGAAAAGCCAGAGAAGCTGAGAGAGGACACACAGAAAATACAGAAAGAAACCACAGGAACTGAGAGGAAGCCACTGAAGCCCCAAACTGGAAGCAACGGAACTGGGGAGAAGAGGAGACCAGCAGACGTCTCCATGTGCCTGGTCATGGGACAGAGCAGCTGATGGTCGCCCGTAGCCGTTTTTTTCAGGGAAAAAAACATCACCTGTTGATGCCTTGATGTGGTTAAAACAACCCATTTCTGGTATATTGCATTTCAGAAACTTAAGCAAACTAAAACAACATGAAAACTATTTTACTTCTCAGTGAAACAATATACCATAAACAAAATACAAAGATTACTTACAGTGAAAAGTCTGGATTTCCAAATGTATACTTGTTTTTAAGAAGGATATTTGCTCGTCTTTTTCTAAATGATCACTCTAAGGATAATGACAACAATTTTATTAGTAAGTTTACATGTTCCAGGGGTGAAGATGTGATTCATCTGGGCTTGAGGATCTGAACTAATTTAAAGCCATTTAGATGATCTTCTCTCAGTTTCTCATCCATCTTGAGTTTCAAAACCCTCTTCATCATATTTGTTCTTATATTTTCATGAGACGACCATTATTGCTAAGGAAAAACAAGACCAAAATCGTTTAAATTTATTTTGCCATATATTTATGTGGCATTACTTTCCCATGCAGGGGACCTATCCTTTCGTCCCTTCATGTTTTTTTTTCTTAATTGAAATATGGTACGTAAAACAGAATCAACCAACCAAACCAGTGAACAAAACAACCTAACAACAAACAGCAACATTCAACTCCCTGCCCCCAACACCAATTAATTTTTGTTCTTATTTTTTTTTGAAAGGCTCCACTCTGTTTGGATTACAGCTGTTCGGACATTGTTGTCACCAGCAATGAGAGTCCTCATGCAAAATCTGTTCGTTTTGAATTTTGCTTGTGCAGGTCGGTTTCTTTACCTGTCTCCGGTACAGTTTAAGTTTCCATGTTTGTCCATATATAACTTTTATGGGCTTTTATCTAGCATGAACATTTGCTCTTTTAGAGTTTCTAATTTTATCTACCTCTTGTCAACTTAAGAATGTACCACCTTAGATTCCAGGGTACACTGGTTTTACTATAGCCAGCATTTCTTCTTTCACTTAGATGAATTCTTTGGTAAGAATCTTCTTTGCCGACATTGTTGCCAATTTTGCTTTATTCTCCCATTTTTCATTACCCCCATTTTTTCTTTCACCAAGTATCTATTGGCTGGCTACTATGGTGTGGTAGTTAGATTCAATTGTCAACTGGGCTAGGTGAAGGCACCTAGTTCTGTCACTGTGGACATGAGACAATGGTACGTGAACCTCATTTGCTGCTAATTACATCTGCAGTTGGTTAGGAGGCATGCCTGCTGCAATGAATGACGTTTGACTTAATTGGCTGGTGCTGAAATGAGAGAGCTCAACGTAGCACAGCCTAAGCAGCTCAGCATTCCTCTTCTCAGCACTTGCAGCTCAGCCCAGGCCTTTGGAGATGCAGAAAGAAGTCACCCTGGGGAAAGTTGTTGGAACCCAGGGGCCTGGAGAGAAGGCCAGCAGAGACCATCCTGTGCCTCCCACATAAGAAAGAACCTCAGTGAAAAGTTAGCTGCCTTTCCTCTGAAGAACCAACAAAATAAATCCCCTTTTATTAAAAGCCAATCCATTTCTGGTGTGTTGCATTCTGGCAGCTAGCAAACTAGAACAGATTGGTATAATATTGTACTAGAAGCTATCAGAATTTTAAAAATGCATTAAATATTAATCCTACATCCCCCTTCCCTAAGTTTACACTATAGAAAGGGAGAGTAGATATTTGCAGCAATAAATATAATAAATTGTAAAGTATGATGTTACTTTCATCATCAGTGTAATTAAAATATTGTAAAAATGCAGTAGTGTAGAGATTATTGAAGATTCAGTGGGCTGTGCAGTGCTTGGACAAAGGAGAAGAGGGAAAGAGCATTCCGCATTGAAGCAGTAGCAAAAGAAAGTTATAATATGAAAATATTTCACTTATTTAGAGAGCAAAAATTGTTCATTTTGGCTGGATTATAGGGTGAATACAAAGAAGTAGAAAGAAAACAATTTGCAAAGATATGTTATGATCAAATGATGGGCATGTCCTGAAATTTAGGTTAAGAATTTTTGGTTTTGTTTTGTTGATAAAGGAGAGACTTTCAAAGTCATGCAGAGTCAAGTGTCATGATCAGAAGTTTAATCTGCCAGCAACACCTAAAATGAATTATTAGATGGAGATGTTAAAGATTAGGAAAATATTTGAGTGCTTTTCTGGGGGATAGAAACTATGAGCCTCATGATTCAAGTTATATTTAGGTTAGATGCAAGGAGGCTCAAAAAACCAAGTAGTCTCAGCTTGTAGAGAAGGGGATAAATTCAAGAGATTCAAGAGACCAGTGGAAGAATTGTAACAAAGATGGTATGTAGCAGATATCCAGCAATATAGGCATATTATTTTTATATCATTGAAATATTGTTTGGTAGGCATCTTAGACATTTAGTTTGCCTAAGCGTCTCCCCAGTCTGCTGGGTATTTGGTCCCTCTCCAGGCCTAGGACCCCCATAAACCTATAGCAAAAGGAATACTGCTCATATTAGTTTGTTAAGCTGCCAGAATGTGATATACCAGAAATGGAATGACTTTTTTTTTTTGCATAGGCAGGAACCAGGGATCGAATTTGGGTCTCAGGCATGGCAGGCAAGAACTCTGCCACTGTGCCACCATTGACCCCCCTGGAACAACTTTCAAAAAGGGACTTCAATAAGTTGCAAGTTTACAGTTCTAAGGCTATGAAAATTAAGCCCAGATTAAGGCACCAGGAAGAGGCTACCTTTACTCAAAAAGAGACTGATGCCATCCAGACCACCTCTATCAGCTGGGAAGGCATGTGGCTAGCATGTTTCCAGTTCTATTGCTTCCAGTTTCTGATGCCAACATTTTCCTCTCTAAGCATCTGTGGGCCTTCTCTTAGCAAATCCAGGACACAGCTCTGGGTTCTGGCTTGCTTAGCATCTCATGGGGTGGCACATGGTGACATCTGCTGGGCTCTGCTCATGTCTAGGCATCTGCTCTCTCTGTTGGCACTCCAAGCATCTCCAAACATCCATATCTCTGTCAGCTCTGAAGCAACTATTCCCCAAGCATCTGCATATGAGATTTCTTCAAAAATGTTTCCCCTTTTAAAGGATTCCAGTAAACTAATCAAGACCCACCTTAAATGGGTAGAGTCACATCTCCATCTAATCCAAAGATCACACCCTCAATTGGGTACATCACATCTCCCTACACATAATCAAATAAAAAATTTCCACCCTGCAATATTGATTCAGGATTAAAAGAAACACTGCCCCCCACACAATTGGATCAAGATTAAAACATGACTTTTCTGGGGTACGTATTAGTTTCAAACCAGCACACTGCTGGAGGAGCAAGGACCACCAGCATCTGACTAGTTAATGCTTGTTCAACACTGCTTTTTAATACTTTGAATCTCACCCTTGACTTGCATGATTTAATAAAATTAAGTTCAAAACATCATTTCTTCTCTCTTGTCTCTCAGCCTTCTGAGAAATGAAATTATCAGCAAGTCAAAGCTAGGCAAGGAAGGGCAGGGATTTGTCATATGCTTTCTGTCATATGCAGCAGAATAAGATTTTGTGTGATGTCCAGATGGTTGACATTTTCAATGATAAGTATGTCATGCCTGTGTGTCAGCTTTGTCATTTCAATTGATAAAATATCAATCATGTTTTCTGTCTCATCAGCTTCATTAATATCTATAGCAGTTTTGTCGTCATATTAAGTAAATTATATTAGCTATTAGGTCCTTTTGTCTTTGAATAGGAAGTTCTAGAAGGAAAAAAGATATATATCCATTATTAAAATAATTATTGGATTAAAAAATCCAGTTAGCTCTATTATTTAGTGCTAGGTTAGCTTTAATAGAGATCAGGGCATATTCTGAACTGTATAGGATAAAAACAAACACTACAACCACTGTTTCCCTGATATTTTAATAATCTGGAACCTATGGGCTATTCTCTTTAGGTCCCAGATGTTGCTGTGAAATCTGAATGATTATTACATGCTAGAGTGAGAAGTAATAACTTGAATAAGAGAAGAAGTTCTGCAGTAGAAGGTAATTCAATAAGACCTTGGTTGTATTATTTCAATCTGTTAGGAAGTTTTTGTGTTCTGAGGTATTACATTTTAAATTTGCATATCCATGATTAAGCATTGAATCCTCAATTTTCCCAAGAGATAACTAGAGATCATTTGGTTCACTCTTTCATGGAGCTCAAATGCAACTCATTTTAAAGCAGCTAACACAAGATAACAACTTATGGTGGTTTGGAGCTATATGTACTTCAGAGAAGCATGTTATTTAAACCTAATCCATTCCTGCAGGTGGGAAACCATTATAAAGAGGACATTTTACTGAAGTTATTTCAGTTAGGGAGAGGCCCAGGATGGGTTTCATTCCTATTACTTGAGTCCTTTATTTGCAGAATGAATTTGCAGAGAGAAAGCCACAAGGAAGTAAGAGACTGAAATTCAATGGAAACTGGAAGAAAACTGAGAGGCCGGGAGATGCTGCCATGTGACAGAGGACTCAGTGGAGAAGGATGGCTGGCAGCCAGCCCCAGGACACCAGTCTCTGGGAAGAAAGTATCTGTTTGATGAGGCCTTGATTTTGACTTTTTCTTGGCCTCAAAACTGTGAACAAATAAATTCTCATTGTTTAAGCCCATCCATTACAAGATATTTGCATGAGCAGCCAAGGAAACTAAATTGTACCTATTTTTGAAATAATGAATACAAGAGTAATCCATTTTGAATGAATTTATCATTCATGTTTTATAGAAACAAAATTGTGAAAAACATTTATTGTAATCTTAGTGACTTGAGAGAGGCAAATGAGGTAATTATTTTTCATTTCAAAGGAATGTAAAGGAGTGTAATGAGGGGCTGTCTGTTATAGTTTAATTCAATTAAAAATATACATTAACTTCCTGCCATGTACTGGGTACTTCAGGAAAGATAAAGATGGGTAAGACTTCCGGTGCAATGGTAATATGGGAAAAAAAGAAAATCCACAAACAGCTTTAGTGTTAAATAGATATGAAAATATCTTGAGATACAGAAATAAAATACACTGGGGTTTCCAGAGAAAGTACACCCTTACGTTGGACAGGGGAGGTTGATAACATAAACAATAGCTAACAATGGTTTGGGCAATTCTTATGTGCCAGGCATCATGCTGAACATTTCACAGGGATTATTGAATTTCTATTTCTACAGCCTTTTCATGAGATAGCTCTCACTATAACACTATCTTATAAATAAATAAAGGAATAATAAATAAAGGAAACAATCTTGGAGCACTAAAGTAAAATGCCCTTACTCCTGTGTAGTAAGCAGAGGAATCAAGATTTAAACCAAGATAATATGATGTCTAAACTTGAAAGCTTCATCAATAGATTCTTAAACTGCGTCAATTTACAGGTGGCACTGTATTCCAGAAAGGTCAGGGTTCATGACTTTATATATTAAGGAACTTCAAATATGAGGCCTGTCACTTATTCAAACCATCTCAATGATATAAAGCATATTAAGAAAATGAAACCTTTTACTTTATTTGTCTAGTTACTTATTTTTGTATCTGAAATAAACTCAGAAATATTAACAATTGACTAGTGGAGTGAGAAAAAAAATCACATATCCTAGCACTTATCTCCATTAAGCTAAATCTCTAGAAACCTGAAAGACAGAATGACTCTAAAAATCACCTTCATGAAATTGAGTTGGACTTGAAGTTCATTTTTTTATATCTCAATGAAGTACTATTTTTAAGTGCTATAAGTAGAATATTGAAGGAAGGAAGCTTGAAGTGGTTTGAATTTTTAGTCTTCTTTCTAAAAGTATTATAAATTATACTATGGTGAAAATAATACTGAACCAGCTCATGTGAAAGAAGTATAACTTGACAATTCACCACATCTTCTGCATATGAGTTGATTTTCAATTAAAAATAGAAGGGAAGAATTTGATTAGAAAAGAAGTTGTTTTAGGAACAATAGTAAGACAAAACAGTAATATTACTATCAAAATTTTCCTAGATGGCATTAATTAGAGAGAAGAAAAATGATTTAAAAACTCCTGAAGTTTATATAAAGAAAGAAAGAAATATGAAAGTATAAAAGTAAATTAGTAATAATCATGCCCAGTGGTCATAAATGCTAAGGAGAAAAATAACAGCATGGCATGGGGAATGAAGAACGATTTTTTCAAATATATAGAAGAGGGACCTTAAACTCTAAGCTGACATGTGATCATGCTTTTTCTGCTTCCATGTCTTCACACGTTCCATGATAAGATATGTGACCAAGGAACCATCAGAATCAGAGGACATGAAAAGCCATTTGCCTTTGGGTCATGGGATTACGTGCTTTCACAGTTCTTATGTCACTAACACTCTCAGGTTTGGTTGTGTCTGGATCAACTGGCTACAGTGCATTAAAAGCATCCATTTTCTTGTAGTGGAAGAATTTATAAATTTATTAGTCCATTAGCTCTTAGATAAAGGCCTAAGATGTTGCTATCCAGAGGCAGAGCTTTATTTTAAGTGACAGCTGAAAAGAGTGAGATTAAGATGTAAAGTCATGAATCAGAAAGAAACTTGGGGAAAAAGTAAACAAAGGCATAGGATAATTATTAGTAAAAGTTAGAAATAATTTGGTTAATGTTGGACCTACTTATGGCTGACTTCTTATTCCTGGGGGCAAGAGATTTCCTGTGACCGTGATTAATTTGAAGAGATTGATTATTTCCCTTTGGATGGTGTTAGTAGCTATGAGTTGCAGAAATCCTTCAAATCTGTAAAATATAGAGATCCCATCATATGCGCATAGTTATGAGATTTAATGGACATTTTGTAGGTAAAAAAAAAACAAGAGAAAAAGATCCAATTTTATAGTCAGGTGGGATTCTCTTTTGGGGGACACAGAGCCAATTTGATGCAAGAACAGAGTGGCTGAATGATTTCTATGGCACAAATATTTTACAAGTTGGTATTTAGTTAAGGAGTGAATTATTCAATTTCTTATCACCCTCTTGTTCCTCATGGCAGAGTAAGTAAATTAATTAAACCAAAATATGGGGAAAAAGTAGAATTATGAAAGGGCAATATCGTATATCAACTTGTTGACCAAATGCTGGGCATCTAAGGGCATAAACGGTGATGCTGTTGGTGAAATGAAACCCATAGTGGTCTGGGATCTCCCCTGATGACCTGTCCTTGCCCAGAGAGGGATTGTTCTAGCCAAGAGCTCCTAGATGATGTGGGCAGCTTACATGTACAACAGTCAGTTCAGGGAAAAGAAACTATTTTCAGGTTCAATTTCTTAAAGACAATTTTATTTATTCTTCATATAATACAATATTTGCAACTATACATGTTTTCCATCATGAATAGCTTAATAGCTTTGAATGAAATTTTAAAAATCACAGAATATCAGATTATACTAATGCGTTTTTAGAAAATGTTCAGTAAGATGCTTGAAAAGGGGTGGGGCGACAGTGGCTCAGTGGCAGGATTCTCATCTGCGGTGCTGGAGACTCGGGTTTGATTCCTGGTGCCTGCCATGCAAAAAAAGATGCTTGAGAAGCTGGATTATTGTGTCTTCAACTATTTGGACTGGTAAACTATTTGATTGCAAGGAAAGAGACTTATTTCATAATTCCTCCCATTATTGTATGTTTTAAGATAAGAAGCGCTTCTATTACAAATGAAGCAAAAGCGTAACTTAAAAAACTTTCTAAATCCACTTAATTGAAATAAAATTTCATGTACTACTGTCATCTTCTGGGCCATAGCTGTAGGGTATAAATTTTATTTAGAAAATAACTAATTATATACAAACCAGGTGGTTGACTGAGTCAATGTACTTACAACTGCGTGTTAGGTAAATCCAAGCCATGGAATCTCACTCAGCCCACCATTCCAGTGGAACAAATGACTGTGCAGCCTTTGGAGTGTGTTTCATTGATTTTCATGTAAAATGGCAAAGAATGAGAGTTAATAATGCTTAGTGCTGTTTCTGTCACTTTGACACTTTGAGCCTGATCTTCACATACGCTGCTTAAAGTGTTTTGAAGGAAATGTGGGTGTTTCCTGACATGGAGGGGTTGACAGTAACATTCTCACATGTTCTATCCTCTCGAATTATTGGGAGGTAGTGCAGTGTGTGTGTTATGAGGTGTCATTGATTTTGTTATTATAAAATCAAAATATCAGTGTCTTTGGTGTTATGTGGAATGACCATAGAAGTCTTTTGTACTACACCAAGGTTCATGGGTTATCTTATGAAGCATCAAGGATGAATTACACACACTTTTAATGAAAATAAAAATGTACCAATTTTCCTGATGTTTTCTGGGATACCAAAGGATATTTTCAATATAGTATACAAGATATGGTTTTTCAATATAACATATAAGATAAGGTTAATGATTTAAATAGTGCATGAGAGTGAGTATTTTTGAAATGAACTTGTGATTTTGAAGAAAGTGTTTGGAAAATTGGATCTGGAAATTTGCCAAGCACTGTGTGATTTTGTTTTCAAAAAGATGTTTGTCACCTATAGAAAGCTTCAGAGTTGCACACTTTAAAAACTTTTCTACTTTTTAAGGTAGAAGTTTCTAAAAACCTCTTTAAAAATCTTCCAAATGAAGAGTCTCAGGACATTTTGATTTAGAGTGTTAAAAATATTAAAAAGGAGCACTTTCTGCATAATTTATAAGAATGATTAATTGGCTCAGAAAAGTAAAAAAAATTTCCTAGCCAAATTAAATAAAACATTTCCAAATTATATATAATCATATATATCATATGCGTTATATAATGTGTTATGCATAATATAATAATCTATAGTATTGTCACCACACGTATTATATATTTTGTGATATATAACATCTTTTATTGTAGTAGATAACTGTAGTACGGGACCATAAAAATGGGCATCAAGATTTCGTGTGTGCAATTAATGCATTTTTGTATATGCCTCACCATCTTTGTGAGATGTCCCCTTCAGCTATAAATACCACTCAAACCAAATATGTATAAAACTTTATTATAAAGGAGCATCGTCAAAAGTGCGTTTTTAATTTTAAAATATTATTAATCAAGATTTTTGTGAGAAAAAAAGCCTTTGGAATTGTTAATAATATATGAAATACTGTTTTTTTCACCTTTAGCTCACACCTTTATTTTAGCTTCCATTTTATTTCCTTTGTAATGCACATGCAATATTAGTGTAATTGAAATGAATATGCTTTTAAAACGAGTAGTTATTGTCAAATAGAGAACATGACCAGTGTGACGTGTGTGTGGAGGGGGTGGTGGGGTCGAATGCTGTAGTGGTGGGAAGCTGGATCTGATCTCTGTAAGTGAGAAGCTTCTACAGTGAGGTTGCAGGCTGCTCCTAGTACTCAGTAGGTCACTGGGGGGTTTTCTGATGAGCATTCACACTTTTTACCTGAGAGGAAAGGAAAAGAGTCACTAGCTGGCGTCTTAGAAATTGGGAGCGATTTACACGTACTATTTGCGTCCCTCTGTCGGAGGACACGGCTCGGTACTGCAGTTATCTTACTGCACGTCCCGGTCGCAGTCTGCCAGGTCTTCTGTGAAAAGCACCACAGACCGGTTGGCTTGAAACAGGAATTTATTGTCTCACAGTTTTGGAGTCCAGAAGGCCAAAATAATCAGCGTGTCGGCAGGGTCATGCTTTCTCTCAAGTCTGTAGCCTTCTGCTGGGGACTCAACAGCAAGCGCTAACTCAGTCTCTACCGCTGTCACATGGGCATCTGTCTCCTTCTGTCTCCAGTCATGTCTGATGTCCTCTGCTTCTTAGAACTCTGGCTATGTAGGATTAAGGTCCCACTGTGATTCAGTTTGGCTTTATGTTAATTCATAGGATTTTTGAAGATCCTATTTACAAATGAGTTTACATTGACAGGACTGTGAGTTCCACTGTGGGACTGGAACGTCTTTGTTGGGGACATGATTGAATCCATAACAGTCTCTTTGTTGTTAATACAGCTTCTGTTTTTTTTTTTTTTTTTTTTTTTAGGGTAACATGGAATACAAATAATTACAACAATGTAAACTATGCTGTGTCAACCACATGATACACTCTTTACAAACTTAATCTCTTAAATTCCCTGAGAACTTAAGTAGTAAGCATTAGAACTCCTCCTTTACAAAGCAGGAGTCTGCAGCTAACAGAGGTTAACAAACTTGCTTAATGTATAAAGCTAAAGAGCTTGGGTTGGAACCCAGACTGTCTGACCTGAAGATAGCTGCTCATTCCATTGCACTTTGGCTAAAGAGAAATGGTTTTCATGTTTCCTCTGAATGTCCGAACCACTCATTTACCCAACAACTCTCTGACCTTGGCTTGATTTAGTTTTATTACACATAGAGCACTGCTGAATTGTAAAACAGCATTATCCCCATGAATAGAAGAGATTCTTCTCCAAAAAGCACCAAGAACTCCTTGGGCAACTTAAGAAGACCCAATTTCCTGCTTTACTTCTCCCCTTAGGAAGCTAAGTGAGTGTGGTAGTTTGGAGTTATAAGACCCCAGAAAACATGTTCTTAAACGTAACCTATTTTGGTGAGTGTGAATAGGGTTTTTTGATAAAGTTACCTCAGAATAGGGCCAATACAATCAGTAAGGGTCTCAATCTTATTGCTGGAATCCTTTATTAGCAGAATGAAATTCAGATAGATAGAGAGAAAGCTACAGGAAGATAGAAACTGAAGAGCAGTGGACCCAGAAGAGAAACAAGAGGTCGGAATAGGCCACCATGTGCATTGCTATGTGACAGAAGAACCCAGGACCAAGGATCCCCAGCAGTAAATTCTGTAAAGCCTGTCTTTGGGAAGAAAGTATCTCCTTGATGAGGCCTTGATTTGGGCTTCTCCTAACCTTAAAACTGTGAGCTAATAAATCCCCACTGTTGAAGAAATCCTTTGCGTGGTATTTGCTTTGAACAGCCAAGGAAACTAAAACACTGAGGATTGGTTTATTACTTGCCACTTAATCCCAGTCTTTTGTAGGTTTGTTTATTTCTCCCTGATCTAGGAAAACAGAGATGCTATAAACCAATACATCTCAGGAGCCTAAGCCTAAGTCCCAAGACTAATCATTCTCTAATATGAAAGATTATATTTTTATTATATACTCTGCTTTTCCCATGCTACATTCAATTAAAGAATTTTTGAAAGACCAGGAAGTCCTATAGGGGCTCTAGATATACAAACTGAAGAGAAGTACAGTAAAACCCTGTTGCAAAATCATCTTGATAAAGAGAGGCGTCCAAACAATTGCAATGTCCTGGCTGGAGCTTTGGAATTCTGAGCACCAAGTTTTAAAATTACAGCTATATTTACCACAAATGATATAATCCAAGCATTGCACACATTGCTTACAAGATTCAAACCAGAGATCAGGAGAAAAGTGTATCTCACAGATGCAGAAAGTCAGGCAATGAGCCCCCAACTGCTCTGAAATCACTCATCATGTCACTGTTGAGGTCAAGTAACTGTTGAGCTGTTTTCTCCTATTGAATGTGAGTTCCTGAGGAGCAAACACTGCATGTTACTTGTCTTGCCATCCCTGATGCCCAACACAGAAGCTGGGACATAGGAATTGCTCAATGTTAGTATGGAAAGTAATCAATAAAAGACATAAAGGTAAAATTGTCTTTTATGGCAAAAATTTTTTAGTGCATATGTTTTAATGATTTGTTTGTTGGTTTTGGCACGGGCAGGTTCCGGGAATCGAACCCGGGTCTCTGGCATAGCAGGTGAGAATTCTGCCACCGAGCCGCCAGCGCACCGCCCAATGCATATGTTTTAATGATTTTGAATTAATGTAGCAAGGATTTTCCGGAGTGGTACGAATATAACTAGCTATTATAACTTTAAGAAGCAGGAAGTTCTACGAAAAAAAAGACATGGGCACATGACTTCTGCTGGCTACTTTCTTTTGGCTTCCTCAGGCCCCACTAACCCTTCTTCTCTCTGGGTTGCTGTAAGGGACTGCATTAATGTGTTCTCTTGCCTCCTGGCTTCTGATTGGATTAGGTCAAAAGAGTCGCAGGCAAGGCACCAGAAGGTAAGAGGAGAGTGAGATCAGGTAATTTATTCCTCACAATTCGTCCTCACTGGGTCACTGAGTGCTCACTGCCCACTCTCGTCAGGTGGCCTGTGCCCAGCCCATCCTTGTCTCTAAGTTTCCATAACTGCTCCTTCTATTCACTCCCTCAGATCTAGGGGCTTCATGTGATCCAGAGGATGTAATCAATGATGTTTAGGTTTTACTTTCCTCAATTCTAATTAATAAAGTTATTAGTTTTAAATTGCAATAATATAATTCATTAGTAGCTCTTTACATTTCTGTTATTGATATTTCTTCAGGAAAAATGACATTGCTATTGGTAATCTGAAACCCTGAAATGGTCCTTACAAGGCAATTTTTGTAAATGCAAGTTTTCTTTGGAACACAACAATCTGTCAATAGGATAGAAACTGTTATGCCTTACAGGATTCTGTAGCTCTACTGCCCGAGTGAAATGAATGCATGATATTATTACTGTGATGCCAAGTTTGTTCATTTTAGTCAGAGATTCAAAATCACGGATTCTGTTGACAAATTGCCTGGGTTCCAAATCTGAGCTGCAGCACTTACTTGAACATTTTAGACATTTTCTTTACTACCTCAGTTTTGTCACCCATAAAATGTAAGTTACAATAGTGCACTCACTGAGTTGTTGAGAAGGCTAAATATAAAGCATTTAGTGCCTAACAAGAGGAAAAATCCCAGTATATGTTCCCTGCTATAAAATAGTATCCTTGTCATCACCAGGGAGACCCAGTTATCTGTAATTTTCTCTCTGTTAAATGTAATTTGCTTAGAAACCCTAATTTTTAATGTTTTAATGGAAATCTAGTAATTTACTCTCTATTAAATATAGACTGCTTAGAAACCCTAATTTTTAATATTTTAATGGAAATTTTCTAAAATGCAACCCATTCATCTCTGCCTGTTTAGACTAAGTCTATCTTTGTCTTGGTGACCAGGCTTTTTTAAAAAAACATTAATTACTGTTGTTTTATGATATCATCATAGTAGATATCAAGATGTGTTAGTTTGTTAAGCTCTTCACTAAATACTAAAAAAAAGAGAAAGAAATTACTCCATAACCAAGGAAGTATTAAACATCAGTTCTAAAAACACTCCCAGTTTTTCTATGAATCATACAGACAATAAGTGCCATAGGATTGCTATGGATTTGAGTGAGTAAAGAATATTTCATAGATGAGATTTCAGCTGGACATGGAAAAAAATGGACTCATTTTCTACCAATCCTCAGATGAAGTGAATCCATTCTCACTGTAGCCTCGGGCAGTTTCAGGTGACTGCTCTCTAACAGTCACCTGGGGGAATGGAGCCAGATAATGGGAGGATAAAAGAGCTTCCAGACAAATCAAAGCAAAACTGTATCTGGCCATGGAGCCCATCTTTGAGATTTGTCCCTGGCATGGAAGTTCCCTTCTGAAGAAAGCCAACGTTTTCCTCTTCTCACATCTTAGAGGGCAATACTATGGCAGCATGGAGAAGGAAGAGAGAAATAACAAAATGAAGTAGCATTAAGTTTCAGTCATGTCTAACAAGCCTCAGGATCACTCACTCACCAAGCTGATGTCCTAGTTCTCTGCTTTTTCAGAATAGAGAATACTTGAATGGATCACACGTTTAAAAGTGAAGAAATGTTCGTATGACTGCCTTGTTAAAAGTTTCTGTTTTGAGGAAGAAGAAATAGAGGAGTTTGGCTATTAAAAATGAATATGAAATGAGTTGCAAAAATAATTCAGTAACTTCTGTAGGAGGGGGGTTTATAATAACAGTGAGGGAAAGGACACTGGAAGGTCAGAGGAACAGATCTAAAGAGGAAAGCTATGCCTTGGATTGTATGCAGGTGCTGCCAACAGGAGTATTATGTAACCATTATAAGAATTTTATGGTGTTTTTGGAGAAATTCCAAAAATTGTTTTTCTAACATCAGGTTAGGTTGCCTGTAAGAGGATTTAACTGTGTCTGTATCAGAATGGATTTCAGGAACATGCAATTGAAATAACCCCTGCAGCGCAGGCAAGAATAGACTCTCTTTAGTAGATCCTAATAGACTAAAAAAGATTATTAAGGAGTCACATATAGTAGATCATAGCTCAACCTGTTGCATTTATGGTAAAATTATTTGCTTAGTAAAATTAAGCAATAACATTATGAATGCAGCCTTGCTTATGTGAACTTTTTCAAGTATTGACATACCATTTATCTCAGCATATTTTGTTGCTGATATCTTTTTCAAAGATTGCCACTTGACATTTTATGTCTCCCTCTTCCTCTTTCTCTCTTTCTCTTCTTTTTTGCTCTCTCTTCTTTTTTCTTCCTTTAGAATGGATAAGTGGAGAATAATGTAAGAATTAAAGTCAGGTAGCTGTAGACCCACACTCCACCTCGGGTCATTTATTAGGTATGTGCCTTTTGACAAGACAAGTAGCTCCCCTTATTAGGAAACTTAAGACAATAACACATACCATATGATTTGCTGAAAATTCAATGTGGCTATATATGCAAGAGGTTTAGCCCAATACCATCTGGTGTAATCGTGTGCAATATATAAAAGCTAGTACTTTTGTATTCTCCAAATGAGATTTTTAGGAGGATTAAACATCAGATAAAACTACATGTTTATTTCACACGTACTTTCATATTCATTTTCTCCTTTTCAGTCTTGCAGTTGGTAAGATTGTTATTTTTCCCAGTGTACAAATAAGAAAACTGAGCCTCAGAGAATATAAATGATTTGCAACTAATAAATGGAAGAATTGAAATATGACATCAGTTCCTCTGATTCCAAAGAACTGAACCATTCCTCTATCAGTGGTGTGTAGTGAGATTAGTATGGGGTATGAAAAGCAAGGGAGTGATTTTTAAATTTTATTTTCAAAGAATTTCTTTTTTTATAACTTGTTTCCCTGGTTATGTTGCCCCATGGCTAAAAGCCTCATCCTCAAGCCACAGAGCTCAAGACAGCAGTAGGGAGAAATATATTCCTAGGCTGAGGATGTAGAAAACCACGCCTGAGGAAACAAGCAGGCACCCTTCATCATTGTGCTATCTTAATAAATGAAAGTTTTTACTGTTCTTAAATAGTTCTTAAATCACTAGGACATACTATATACAATATAATTTAAAAGCGCTGTCCAGTTCCCTGGAGATAAGGAAATGGCTATAGGGATTTTAGCCAGCTTAGAAGCTAAGGCTGGGGCATCTTCAGTCCCATGTTTATCATTTAAGGGAATTGTGAGATGGGATATTTTATTTGGCTTCATTTCTACTGGCAGGAAAAAAAAAAAAACATTATCAGCTCAAAAGGATTTTCCAGGTCTTAAGGATTAACCACTGAAAAGAAAGACAATTTTATTAAAAGTTCTTCACTTTAACCGTCCATAAAGGATTGACCTGAACTATAGAATCCAAGAGGTTTTAAACAAAGTGGCAGAATCATTCGTTTTTACAAATGTAACCAGTCAGGGCATGAAACCCTAAATTTGTTCGGAAAAATAATGCTATATTACTTTTGTTTGAGTGTCTCCATACTGAGAACAAGAGTAGAAGTTCTGTCATTCCTTAGGAAAAAATAAAATGCCAGTTGTTTGTTTTTACTTCGAGTGCACAATGCTACTTATCTTTTATTTCCCCTGTGCTTGCTTTGAATATTTTTATTTTATTATTTTTAGGAAAGAGGGAGCAAATACTTCATTATTTTCCTTTATTTAGTAGTTTTCCGAATGAGTTAGTTCCCCCAGAATCATTCACATATGACCAGTGATGTTTTCCTTTTTCCTAAATCATTTTGAGCTCGTGAATTTAAATAGACAATCTATTGCAGGTGGTGTTATCTCCTTGACTGCTCCTACTGTTTCTTCCTTGGCCAGTGAGAGCCTCTTTTGGCCCCTGAATCCCTTTGGCATAGCCTCAATAATGTTTGTTAGCTTCCTTACCCTGGAACCAGCTTCATCCCATGCATTTCCCACTCCAGCAGGACTCGAGATCAGTCATTTCTTCAAGGAGCCTGCTTCTTTCTAATAGGTAGTATTTTTAAAAGACCACAATCTCAGTGTTGAGAGCCAAACTTTTGTTAAAAAATCTATTATCATTGCTTATAGCAAAATTCTTTAAGTTATTGCCCTTAACTAAACTCCAGTATCAATTTCACTTAAAACCAATGGTTTTTCGATTGTTTGGGGTTCTGTGCACGTTTATGCCAAATATTCTCATGATACACTCTCATCATGTACTCATTTATAAAATATATACTAGTACTACTATATTAATGACATCATAAAAATTGCCAAGGGTGGTGTGATGGTGGCTCAGTGGCAGAGTTCTCGCCTGCCATGCTGGAGACCCGGGTTCGATTCCTGTTGCCTGCCAAAAAGAAAAAAAAAGTTATCCAAAGTTGGAAATAGGATTTTTATAACATTTTCTTCTCACACTTCAATTTATGCTGCTCCCTGGGGGGCTGGGGGCAGGAGAGAGGATCAAACATTGCACATTATAGTTTATATAAAAGTTTACTACTTTTACCTACTTCACTTTGGTGAACAATTTTCTCTTGTCAATTTTGAAAACTAAATCTGATTTAGTGATTTAGTTTTTGTTTGATAAATCGCAAAGGGTACAAAATTTAGAAGAAGCAATTTCTGAATGTTGCTGAACTATGTTTTTTTCTTCTTTTTTCTTTTTTTCAACTCACGGATCTGTCTAAACTGCTTGGTTTGCTGGTGTTTTAGCTGTTTGGTGAAGTATTTGCTAGCTAATAATAGATAAGAAGCCATTATCTGTTTGTCTCTATTTGAATATATAAATAGAATAGAATGCTTTCAGCCTTTCAAATACTAGTGCATGCCTTCAGCTGAAATCAGTGTATTTTTTATAGCCCTGGGAATTCAATAAAATGCTACATTACCAAATTAGAATTTAATTTAGGGGATGTTGAATTTTCACATGATGTATAAAAGAGTCCTTGGAGCTTTATCTTCTGCTGGCAACCATTCATTATAATAATAATGTCTAATTAATCTCATTGCTGTAATTCTATTATGTGAATAAAAATTGTTTTCCTTTACTAAGTTTTGAAGTAGGACCCCATGTCTTAGTTCAGAAAGCATATTATTTACTTCATTACTATATTGTTAAGATAATCAGTTAGGTTTGTGCATATTGAAAAGTGAACACTTTTTATATCAAATATAAAATACAATTATTGTTAAGAACCATCTTTGCTATGTTTAAAAATAGCTATATTTGGGTTAATTATTGAGCTAATAAGTATCACCCACATTATATTTTTTTGTGTGTAATCCAGGATGGCAAACTTTTCTGTAAAGGACTAGATAATAAATATTTGATTTCAGAATTTGTGGGCCACGTGGTCTCAGTTGCAATTACTAAGCACTGCAGCTGTAGCTTGATAGCAACCAAAAACAATACACTCATGAATGACAGTTTATGTTCAAATAAAAACTTTATTTATGGCCACCAAAACATGAATTTCATATAATTCCCATGTATCACAAAATATTTTTCTACTTTTAATTTACCCCCCACCCCTACCATTTACAAATGTAAAAATTGTTCTTAGCTCACAGACTATGCATAAATGCTGGTCTGGAAGTGATGGGCTGGATTTAACCCTGCCAACTCCTGGTGTAGTCCATCAAATACAGTCCACTGACTGAATTCTATGCCTGGTTATCAATTTAAGGGAAACAAGAGAAGCTGATACTTTAAGTCCTTCAGAGTATGGGAGCTTGTGTCAGTAGCAATCATTTGATGGTCAAGTTCAAATGCCTAAAGATTTCAGGAAGTAAGTACAAAATTTATAATACCCTTCAAACCTCAAATAGCATTAATCTTTTCTCTATAATTTCCTCATTTTAAAGAGGTTCATTTTTTCCGCTTCAAGAGAATTATAAGATTAGAATTATGCATGGAAATCAATTGAAATGGTCAGCGAGGCTAATTTTATTTTTTTCCCAGGCATGAAATAAACTTACAGAGATCATTTGCTGAAATCTATGGTAATAATGGGCAATTTAACAGCACTTTGCTTTTTGCTTACTTTACCCAATTTGACACCGAAAACAACCTTTGAGGCAAATTTGATTATTATCCTGTTTTATGGAGGAGGAATTTAAGAAGTTCTAAAAATCACACAGTGGCTAAGAATTGGAACCAAGACTTGCGCTCTTGTCTTTGGATTCCAAAGCTTGGTGTCCTTGCTAGAAGCATGCTTGTGCACGCATGCCCACAAATGTGTGTACAAACACATGTATCCACATATATATATATGTATAACCAACAGATCTACCAATTTAAACATATTTACTTTTACTTATTTCAAGAAGAAATCAGAAAAACATTGCGAGTGTTCCAACCAAGCTCTTGAAGGGCTCAGATCAGCGCAAATCTAAGATCAAAGCATGCTTTAGGCACAGAGTCAGACATGAGTTTTATTAGGACTTACGAGCAGGAGAGGGTCTCCGGTGGCAGTCGTCCAGAGAAAAAGAAATTAGCGCTCCACAAAGGCAGATGTGCAAGATTTGCTTATAAGGGTTGGGACAAAGATGTTCCACGGGGTTTGAGAACAGAGTTTCAGCAGGGGCTCATGACACAAGGGTTTGGAGATTTGTTATCAGCAGTAATCAAGGGAGAGGAGTTTTAAGGCTTTACCAGATAAGTGGTTTACAATACCATCTGTACATCCTTCCCTCTCTGAGGAGGTCTGTTGACCTTTAACTCTGTCCTGGTTACATAGGCAGCTATGGGCAGCAACTTACTCTCAATATGGAGAGGGAGCCCGGGCCCTGAAGATTTTGATATATAAACATGAAATAGACAATTCTGGATAACTGTATTTCTTTAGGATATTCCTTTAAGAAAACTCGCTCAGAAGTTCATTTAATTTGGAATTGCAAGCCAATATTTAAGTCATCGTTATTACTAAACTGAGGACCTTCAAAGTTTGTTTTGAAAACCCAGACACTTCCATTTATCTTTTCTCTCCAGTCCTCCTTCTTTCACCTTAGAAGTTTTTTTTTTTTTTTAATTTGCATATGGGCAGGAGGCACCAGGGATCGAACTCCAGACCTCCAGCACGGCAGGTCGGAGCTCTGCCTGCTGAGCCACGGCAGCCGCCCACCTTAGAAATTCTTTATCTGGAGAATAATCAAGGAAGTGTTGAGATAGAGTCAATCAGATTAGATGAAAGGGAATCTGAGAAAAGAGAGAAAAATTACCCAATTCTTTCCCTTAGGAAATCAAAGGACAGGACACGTACTAGTAACTTACTTGTTAGGTCCAAGTTTCTAATTTTATATTGATGTAAAGGAAATCAGTTGTTTTGAACTTTATATTGCTATGAAATTTGGTAGCAACCTTATGATGTACGCTTTATGGCAATATTTTTTGAACTCTAGACCCAGCAATAGTGGCTCATAAAGTCAGGAAATTAATATAATGAATGTGGTCAGTTTAAAAATGATTAAATAGAAAATGTGAGAGTGAATTGCACTAAATAAGGATAAGTATTGTTGAGACTTTCGCTTCAGTTGTGGGTGTTTGGGTGTATCTATGTGTGGTGTGCTTTCTGGGTTCTAATGTAAAATGAGCTATTTTCTGTGGGAGGAGGAATTTAAGAAGTTTTTCAACAGACACATTTATTTCCCTATGAAACTCCAAACCAGTTGTTCTAAGACTTTTGGATTTCAGGGACTAGTAAAAATAAAATAATTCTAGAGTTTGGGCAAAATTGGCTTGACAAAACTTTTATTTTATCAAGTTAAAGTAAAAAATCAAACAGCTGGCATCCTTTATCAACATCTTTTGATTATATAAAGGATGTTTTAGCAGTGAGAAAGTGGAAATTACAGAAAAAGAGTGTTTTATTTTATTTAAAATCCACACCGTTTCCTTTTAATTTTTTATGCGTTTTTATTGTGAAATATCTTTTTGCTTGGTGTGTTTTCTTCATTTCACCAAGGACTGGGGCAAATTTACTCAGAGAGGCATTAAAGCAGTACCACTGCTTTACATTTCTTTCCAATACTGTGTAAAGAGTGTGTCTGCCAGTCTGCCAGTTTGTCTGTCTATGTATGTTGCTATTCTAAAGAGGAAACTCAAGAACTTGGGAGCATGTGGAAATGCTATATTAAAGCTCTACGTTGACTGCTTCTCCAGCATTGGAGGGAAAGGGTGGTTCTCTAGTAGGTTAGAACTTGAAGAGAGAGGAAGGAGGTTAGTCACACATAGAGTGACGGTGAATGACTGGCTGGCTGGTGGCTCTGCTGCCCTATTGTTTTTGTTAAATGACTGCCTAGGTATTTCCCAGTATCTCTCTGCTTTTTGACCATAGTTTCACCAAAAGATTAGATTCTTAAACTGCTGTAAATCATAGAAGATAGTTAAAAAGATTCATTTACATCATATACTGTGTCCTATCAACTCTTGTCTACAAATTCACCTGTCATCACCTCAAGATAACTGACTTAATTAGGATTACTGTCTCAACACTTTGAAAACTAATTTTTTTCCTAAATCTTTTTTACAATCTTGATCACTTCTCCTGCATATACTGAAGGAAATGATTCCTGAATTAGGAAATTTAGATTATTACTTGCTTTGGTATATTAAATCATTCAAAATGTTTGCTCTGGTCTGCCTTCTTCACCAATTGTCTGTTAAGTTAATACCTCTGAAAGAACTGTAGATCTTTTTTTTTTTCAACCTTTAACTTGGGAGATATTACTCTATGAAAAACATATAACAATGGATTTCACATTCAATTATTACCGTTAGAAGCAGTGTATAAAACATTCAGCAGCCACATGTCAGCAGTAGCACCATTATTTTTCAAATCCTTTCTTTAAGTACTTGGATCCTTGTGGAAAACCGATGAGGGGGCTTTGACTAATATTATCCTGGTTTTCAGTAAAGTCACATGTGGATTCTCTCTAAAGATTGCCAGCCCTGCCATACGGATTGCATAAAACTGTGCAGCTGTCTAAGTAGGAAGGCACTGTCCTTGCCAATCCCACTGAAATGTGTTGATAGATATGCACTGGGTTCTGTTAGCATGGTAAAATGCCCTTGTTCCACACTCACTGCCTCACTACATCATCCACGAATTGATGAGTACCTCTTCCCATATCCTTCAAAGGTCTCTGCAGATCTTCCTTTAAAATTGAAGGATTTGGGGGTGGAAGATTGGGAAAGTTCATGCTGCAAATATTTCAATGTGACTGTCATTTTGAGAAAATCCTTCCCTAGACTTTCAGCCGTTGTTCAAAACATAGCTCAGCCATTGGCAAATTGTCACTGTCACACCCTTCTTACAACATTGGCTCCACTGGCAGTGATAAATTAGGGGAAAAGCTCTGGGATGCAAAGCACAGATGCATTTGTCCTTTAAGCTTTAAAAGTGATTTTTTAACCCATAGTGTATCTGGATGTAAATCCAAATGGAATCAGTGGTGGATCACATTTCTTTCCTTTTACTTTCATCCTACAAAGCTGTCCTTACAGGGAAAATGATTAGATCTAGACCTACCTCACTGGCCATGCTCATGATGTTTAAGATTGAAACGTCACCCAGTGATTATGAATGAAAGAGGGGCTGACATTTTACACAGTGCAAAGGAAAGAGTGATTTCTGAAATTTACGGTCCTATATGCTCTGTCTTCCTCTACTCCATTGTTAGATAATCATCCATTTTTCATTTATTTGATTTCTCATATACATCGTGAAAGCCTTCTTATTTCTGCTCTCCGAGGAACATATGGCCTCAATGTCATACAGGCATTTGGGAGATAATTTAATCACCAGTGTCTTATAATAAAAAGCATAGTTAAAATCATTATAAGCACTGTGATGGTTTGGAGGCTTAATGGACCCCAGAAAAGCATGTCCTTAACTTTAATCCATCCCTGTGGGTGTAGATCTATTGCAGGTGGGAACTTTTGGTTAGGTTATTTCAGTTGAGGAGTGCACCAGGGTGGGTCTTAATCCTCTTACTGGAGTACTTTATAAGAGGATAAAACACCTACAGAAACTAAAAGATGAAATTAAGAGATGCTCACAGAAAGAGCCCCAGAGAAGTTTAGAGAAAAAACTACAGACGGAGAAGTTAGAAGCTGAAGCAATAAAACCCTGAAAAGATGGACCTGCAGACATTACCATGTGTTTTGCTCTCTGACAGAGAAACCTAAGCTCACTGGTAACTAGTCTTCAGAGGAAGTATCACTCTGTGGATGGCTTAATTGGGGCATTTTCCTGGCTTTAGAACAGTAAATTTGTAAGCTAATAAATCTCCATTGTTAAAAGCCAGTCCATTTCTGGTATATTCCATCCCAGCAGCTTTAGTAAACCAAAATAAGCAATTTGTAAAAGTATTTTTTATTTAGAATACTTTAAAGATATGAGGGTTAAAAATGATAATATTAATAATAAACATTATGAAAAAAAAACTACCTTAGGCAGCTAGCATTGACTTTCTTGACTATTTTGGCCAGATTGATTAATGTCTCTAAAGGAGGACTTTTATTTATTTAGACATAGTAAAAATAAAAAGTGAATACTTCATTTTTCAATTCATCATCCTCCAAGAGTCTATGGACTGCCAGATTTTAGGATGGTCCTGGAGATACCCAGGGGAATAAGAAGTACTCCCTGCCTCAAGGCCATTGTTTCAGTTTGCTAAGGTTGCCAGAATGCAATACACCTGAAATGGATTGGCTTTCATAAAGGGAATTCATTTAGTTGCAGATTTACTGATTTGGGAAGGCACACAACAATATCTGCTGGGCTTCTCTCCTGGTTTCTGAGTTCTAACAGCTTTCCCCAGAGCATGTCATTTCTGCATCTCCAATGTCTGTGTCTGAGCCAGCTCTGAGGTCCTCTCTTCTAAGATTCAGATTAAGCCTCACTCACTGAGGAAGGTGCACCCCCTTAGCTGCTGCAGATGCAATCAGCCATCAATGACATTCATATGCTGATGATTTAAGTTCACTGCAACAGAAAACTGGGCATTAGCACCTGGCCACATTGACAACCCGAACCTAACTATTACAGCCAGTAACTTCAATGGTAGACATATATATTAGATGTAAGAACAGCATCCAGAATGGGGACATAATCCAGTTGAGGAGGTTCAGCAAACACTTTTCTAGAAGGAGATACATGGAGAAATTCCTAAATAGTGATTAGGAGTTATTCAGTCCCCAGGTAAAGAAAGAGCTTTCTAAGCAGATGATTTAGTTCAGAGCTGAGAAATAGCATGCTTAATCTGGATAAATCAATTTCTGTTTCATGTGACTAGATGGTAATAGAGACAAAGTAAGTTAATTGATGAAGAAGGAGAATTGTGCAGTAAGAGAAAATAGAGAACACCATATGTCATATATAGGTGGTATCATTTTATTCTAAAAATAATGGGAACTCTCACACTGGAGGACTTTACCTGTGAGTGAGTAACCAGCAGCAGAGAATACCTGACACGTGATTGTTGTTGATGTCTCTGCATCATGACTTACAGTCAAGGTCTTAGAGACACCCAACTAACTCCAATTACAGTATATGTCTATGGTAATTAGAAACTTTGTGCACCATACTGAAACATTTTATTTTTAGTATTCCCCTAGAATTGCATCCCTTTGTCATAGAGTGACTACTCTATGCCCTTCCATCCTTTCAAAGTCTAGATCAAATCTTCTCCTTCAAATATGAGTTACTAGGGTCAAGACTAGAAAAACATCTCGTATGATAAACATATAATAAGTATTTCATAATGTAGTAAAAACACTGGGCTAGCAGACATTTAATCTGTCTATGCCTAGTTGCCCATAAAACAGAGGAATTATTTTCCTACTTCATACAGATCAAATGAGGTCTTAAATGAATATAATACAAATGTCACATCACTTTTTACAGAAAGAAATTTTTACTTAAGGTTATTAAACTAGATATTAAAAATCTTAGAGAACACAGAATTTGGTTTGTGAAATTTTACCAAACCAGGGAATAGTTCTGAATATCTATCACTTTGATTTTCCTTTAGCATGAAAAATATACAGTGTTTATGAGTACAATTTCGCGAATTATAGCATTAACCTTAACTGTTCAAAAATCTCTGGATTATACATGTTACCTTTCCTTTCTTATTGGAAAATTCCCAGTTTTCTGTACATGTATAGTTTACATTCAGAGTAAAATTAATTATTCTTCTAGTATACCAAGTTTATCATTGCAGACTCTTTAGGGTAGGGTAGAAAGAACACTGAACTAAGAATTAAAATTCTGGTTTAGACTTCCTAGTCAATAATTACTTGTGTTATACTATCTGAGTTTTGGTTTACTTCTCAAGAGGAAATAGAGCTAATGAATGCTGTTCTCTTTACTTTACTAAGTAGTTGGGAAGAATAATTGAACAAGGTCTGAAATGCCATACAAATATAAAGGGTTATGCCTGGGATTGCAAAAATATGGCATATTGTGCATCAAGAGAATCAAGGCTATGGTAAATGCAATTTTTTCTGGAATATGTGCTCAATTTTGAAAACAGAAGCTGTCTTGGAAGTTCCTTTAGATGAATTAGCATTAAAGGGATGATGGCTGTGTTTTTTCACTGCCTTTTCATGAGTCTTCAGAGGAAAGTGACTTTGGCACTTAGGATGTGTCCCTTTCTTAGTTGTTGAATGACTGAATGAATAAATGAACTCCTATAACACAATATTGACCTCATCTATGGCAGGTTTAACCTTCTGCATGTTACTATAATATTTAGTGTGTACAACTTCCCTATTTGATGTAACGTTTTGAGGAAAGAGATGGTAATTTATTCAGCTTTGTATTGCTACCCAGCTCTTTGCTTAGTGTTTAGTATTTGGAAATCCTGTCACAAATGGTTGTTGAACACATGAATATAAATATAGATGTTTAAGTAGGATTTAGGCATCCCTTTGGAATATAAACATGTAAAAGAGTGAAGTGTTAATTAAATTAATTTTATCATTTTTATTTTTTTGTAGGCTGTATGGCAGGGGTCACATTTCATTCTTTTTCCATGTGAGTATCCCCTTATTGCAGCACCGTTTGTTGAACTTTTGTTTGTTTGCTTTTTTCATTTGCTTGTTTGCTTTTTTATTTGTTTGGGAAGTGCATGGGCTGGGAGTTGAGTCCGTGCCTCACATATGGCAGGTAAGAATTCTACTATTGAACTACCCTTGCACCCCCATCATTATTCCTTTTTAAAGGAATACTCTTCTCTAAGCAAAATTCACCTGAAAACTAATTCTTTATTACCTAAGGGATTTTAAGCCTTTAGACATCATTTAAATAAACCTAATGCTTCTTATAAATACTTCAATTACAAGTACTTGGGCTTAAAATAGTTAATTAAATAGTTTACTAATACCTAAGGAAAACACAATTTAGGAGTGGATAATCTGAGAAGAAGCTATCAGATGACTGATAATGAAAATGATCAACTAAGACTCAGATTGTGCATAGTGTGTTCTGATTTTGCATATCTCCTCTCAGATTTCTCCAACAGCCTAATTTCAATTTCACATGTTCCCACACTGTCATTTGGAACTTATTGAGCATGACTGACTTTGTTGAAACAAATAATCCCAAAGAAAATCCAAGCATTTCTTTTATTCTCTCTAGCTATCATCTTAAATCTAAATGTTTTCTTTTTATAGGCATGTTATGCCACAAACAGTTGGTCACATTTTTTCTACCATCTATTTTCCAGTTGATAATATAAGAGTATAAAGAGCAAATTCTTAGTTTCGTGGTTTTCTTTTACCATCAGGATTCCATTGTATAGGATAGTTGAGGAAAAACATCAACAATTCCAAAATAGATTAAATGGCTGCATAGTAGCAGAAGCTATGCTTTCCTTAATATCTCTATAAGGAACACTGTGAAATACCAAAGAAGTAGGACACTAAGTTTAACAAGTAACAGGAAAGTGTTATATAGATGGCAGGAAAAATACTTTCAGAATCAGAGTTAAAAAATGTAGTGTATATATTGTGTGTATATATTGGTGTGTGCACCGTTAAGAGGGAAAAAGATCAAACAATAAAAATGTTTAATGAATGTTCTTAATTACTTTATGGTTTTTAAAAAGCATTATACATAGAATCTGAATGATTTTAAGCTCAGCCAAGGCTTAGCTTCTTACGAGGGAAGGAAAGAAATAGAATGAGAGGTTTCACTATGTAAAGGAAATTGTGGCATTTTTAGATAGGTCCCAGATCCTTCAGATGGACAAAGTTAAAAAATCTTGCCCCAGTCTTTCACACAAAGTCTGATGTTTAGCCAGAGGGCATTTTCTCTCTTACTGACCTTCCTCTGGCTACTTTCTTATTCATTTAAAATTTTAAGTGGAAGATGGTGGATTTTAGTGTTTTCTTTGGAGAACTTGGGATATGAGCATTATTCTTAGTAAAGATGATAAATTGCCTTGTTAAGTGATCTTCTCTTTGATAAATTAACTCAATGCTGGTAGGAAAACAGTGAGTCATTTTTTTTTCTCTTTTGAAGCCATTGTGACATCCAAGACTCCGAGGAGCCCAATTATCATCTAGGAATCAATTTCAAAGACCATGAGAGAGTGGTGAGAGAAACTACCACGCAACTTGACCGATCAGGGCTGCCACAATGGTGGGGTTTAATGGCTTTATTCCAACTCTCTGCAGTTTGTTTTTCTTAAACTAGACAATAGTTCAGAAGAATGCATATTTTTATTTGCACTAAGCCATTAACTTTAGAGCAGGAAGATCTACATATATGAGTTTGTTTGAAGAGAAAAAAACATATGTATGTTTCTTCTACATATATGAGTTTGTGGAAGAAAAAACAGTTACCAACCATGCATCTGTAGTTTCCTTTCAAGTTTTCCTTTTCAAAAAAAGGAAACAAACAAACAAACAAAAGGAGTTTGCTCTTTTCCTACATGTATTTTACCAAGGTCCATTTTAAGGTAATTGAAAGAGTTGAAACAAGACTCCCTACATAATTTGTAGGGCTCTTGCTCAACAATTATTAAGAATCTCAAGTACCTACAGCAGAACATTAAATAGAGCCTGAGCAGGTGACCCTGTGGAACTGCTCAGGTTGTACTCCTATGAGGCCATCCTGAGTTGAAGTTTATTGCATAGAGCTCACATTTTTTATGGTGCCATGAAAATTTAATGTGAATATTTCATTTATTTTCCCCATTGTCTTGATGTGCTAATTTTATTTCTGGATTCTTTAATTTTCCATTCAGCAAGAATTCTTGTTTCTCTACTTTCATGCCTGACCCTTCTTCAGTCCTACAGTTTCTTTTAAATTCACTAGCCACAATGACCCTTAAAATTTATATTACTCCTCCACTGAAAACCCTAGTGGCTTCTCTTAAAGGACCTACAAAGGCCTGATGTGCTGGACTCTCTGGTTTCTTCATTACTCTGGAGATTGAGCATCTTTTCAGATGTTTAATAGATATTTGGAGCTATTTCTTCTGTGAATCATCTCAGCCCTATGTATTCAGTCTTTTCCCTACAGATTTGTAATGCCACATCTGCAATTCCTTAAATTTCTGCACAGGTTTGGTTTCTGGGCCCTGTGGAATTTACCACTGGTTTGTTTTTCCATCCTTGTATTAATACCGTACTTTTATTTATTTAAGCTTCACAAAAAATATCGATATCTGACATCTCTTTTCCTCAGTCTGCTCCTGATCTCTTGATACATCTTTTCTGTTCTCTTAAAAATATATCCCATATTTAATTCCCTGCTTTAAGACCACCAGCTTCGGCCAAGTCCTTGTCATTTGTCCTATGGACTATTGATAGAGCCTCCTCTTTGCTCTTCTCAATTTATCTCCGCACTCAGGAAGTTCTTCACTTAGTAGCTAGAGGAATCTTTTTCAAAACATTGGATTCTGGGCAGGCCATAGTGGCTCAGCAGGCAGAGTTCCTGCCTGCCATGCTGGAGACCTGGGTTCGATTTCCGGTGCCTGCCCATGCAAAAAAAAACAAACAACAACAAAAAAAGCATTATGTTCTGTCACTCTCTCTTTGAAACCCTGAAATCGTTTCCCGACAGACTTAAAAAAATCTGAATTCCTTGATATTAGAGCCTATACTTCACTGATTTTTAAAATCTTTTCTCCTTAAGTATAGTATTCATAGCATTTAAAGCTATCTTAACTTATGTTAATATCTTTTGTCTGTCTCTTGCTCCCTCGTGGAATTGAAGTTCCAAGGGGGCAGGGTATCTCACTCAATCACCCAGTGTCTTTAGTAGCTAATGATAGGTACTCAAGAAACATTCGAAAAATAATGAATGGGATACTAGGACAAATTCTCCTTCCTTGCTCTTCCTTTTTAGAAATAACTTGTTTCTGCTTAAGTTTCAGAATAATTTATCAGTGTTCCTTCTCCCCAGAATCATCTTAGATTTAGGGTTGGAATTACATTTAATTTATAGGCTAGTTCTTTTTGAATATTGAAATTTCTTATTTATGGGCATAATATATCTCTTCAGATATGTGAGTCTTCCTTCTTCAGAAGTTGTTATAAACATCTTTTAGTATATTTGTTCATAGAAATTTTAGATTTTTTTGTTTATATTTGAATAGAATTTTTTTTTTAATTATCAGTGTCTGGTGAAACTGTTGGTTTTGCTGATTGAAACACTGTGTCAATCAAGCTTGTCAAACTTTCTATTAATTCTATTTTTGTCATAGATTTTATTGAATTTGACTTGTAGATAATCATTTCCGTAAAAATTACAACAAAATTTCATTTTTTTCCTTTAGAATGATTCCAACATTAGTTTCTTTTACTTTTTTTCATTTTGCTAAGTTCTCCAGTAACATTGATTAATAGTATTAGATATCTTTATCTTATTTCTGACATTAATGTGAATTCTTCTAAGGTTTCATCAGATGATTGCTTTAAGGTTTTGTATATTTATCATATTAAGGAATATCCTCATGTATCTCCCCACATTTTGTAGGAATTTATGTCTTGAAGGGATATTGAACTTTATCAAATGCTCTTTTGGGAATGCATCAAATTCATCATATAGCTTGTTTTTGTGTGTGTGTGTGTGTGTGCTGTATGGCAGGGGTCACATATCATTTTTTTCCATGTGAGATTGGTTATTGCAACATCATTTGTTGAATGTTTGTTTGTTTGTTTGTTTTTGCTTGTTTTGGGAAGTGCATGGGCTGGGAATCGAACCTGGGTCTCCTGCATGGCAGGAGAGAATTCTACCACTGAATTACCCTTGCACCCCATGGCTTGTCTTCTGCAATTTCTTAGAATTATGAGAAAAGAACAAGTTATCAGCCCCTCACATTTGAATACTTCATACTCAAAGAAGTGGTAATGATTGTCTTTGACCAAATCTCATGGTAAACATATGAATGGACTTTCAAGCAGAAATAGTAGAGTCCTAACCTTAACAACAACAACAACAAAAAAAACCTTTTTAAAAGGCTATAGTTTGACTTTCTAAATTGCTTATGATTATGAACTTGTTCCTTTATGGGTTTATGGGAAACGATTGGCTGATAAATGAAAAGGATTTGCACAGTCATTTTTCTATTAGTATAATAGTAAAAACTAGAAAGCCCTCAAACTGAAAAAAAAAGCACAAAACTTTCTTTGAGAGTAATTGTTCCTCAAATATATTGTTCAGTAATCATCTGTTAAACCATGTCAAAATCATGTTCTGATGTGAAAAAAAGGGACTTCTTTTTTTTAAACCTGCATCTGATGGATTTGAGCTCCTCCAGAAGGAAATGTCCCCTATGTGCTTGGTTCTTACTTAAATTCAGTGGTGTTTGGAAAATGTTTAACCACAGGCTGTCTAGGATGAGAGATGGGAGAACCTTGCTTTATAGTGTTTGTTAATTTCCATCGTTTAAATACTCCCATGGTGGTTGATTTTGATGCACTAACCTGATGTTACTAAATGCAGAGATGGGAAGAGATGTGAAGAAACACACCATTATATAATATTTCCAATGCATAAATGTAATAAGTATAATTATTTTCTAGACCATAACTGTCTTAAAATAATTAAGAAGTTATGATCTTCAAAAGCTTATTGTTTTCAATGTAATTAAAAAAACATACATTTTTATACCTTAATGTTTAATAATGGCTCACAAAACTCCTGAAAATTCAACAACCGCCTCTCACTTTAGTACAAGTTGGTTCCAGCAAGCTGATAACTATATTCTTTGAATTCACAGTAATGTAGTGTGTTAGGTAGGACTTATAGTTTGTGTGAGTTTGCATTGAAACTTCCACCCTTTTGGTTGACTCATGGTAAACTAAGCTAATAGTTCTAATATTAAACTGTCAATGAATTCCTAGAATGAACTCTATTTGGAAATGCTGTTCTGTCTTTACACTTCATATGCTATTAGAGTCAATTTGCTTATATATATTATTTTTTAAATATACATTAAAATTAGATTGGCCCATTTTTCCTTTCTTTTTGCTGATTTTCTTTGGTATCAAGGTTATACTACGTTTTGAGTACATAGAATTTCCTCATTTCGCTAATTTTATAATTTTCTTGCCTTTCTGATCATTTTTGTTTCATGTATTTTACTGCTGTGTTGTTTGGTGCAAAAAAATTTATGACTTTCATGACTTTATAAATTGTACCTTTTTAAAGCTTTTTTATTGTGAAATATAATATATATACAAAAAAGCAATAAATTTCCAAGTACATTTTAAGGAATAGTTATAGAACAGATTTTAAAGTTTGGTATGGTTACAGTTCCATGATTTTTCATTTTTTCTTCTAGCTGCTCCAAGACACAGGAGACCAAATGAAATATCAATATAATGATTCAACAGTCACACTCATTTGTTAAATCCTGTCTTCTTTGTTATACTCCATTTTTTTCCTGTTTTGTGAAAAATAGCATATATACAAAAAAGCAATAAATTTCAAAGTACATCACAACAATTAGTTGTAGAACAAATTTCAGAGTTTGGTATGGGTTACAATTCCACAGTTTTAGGTTTTTACTTCTAGGTGCTCTAAGGTACTAGAGACCAAAAGAAATATCAATATAATCATTCAGCACTCATACTCATTTGTGAAACCCTACCTTCTTGGTATAACTCCACCATTAAAGGTGGAAAGATCAAAAGTGATCTTTCTCCTAGTCTTCAGGGGAATTTGGGCTATGTCCATTCTAATTTTTTCATGTTGAAAAGGGCTGTCTACAAAGAAATTGCACCTTTGATCATTAGATAATGTCTTTCTTTAACTTTTGTGTTTTTTGCATTGTCTAATATTAACGTTGTTATTCCTGAATTCTTTTTGTTTGCACTTGTTTACTATAAACACTTACCTCCTGATTGATCATTTTAAATAATGTGCTTATTGAAAGCATATGTTCTGGGTTTTAATTCAATCTGACAGCCTCGTGTTTTAATGGAATAATTTATTTATAGAAATAACTTATGTTCTGGTTTGCTAGCTGCTAGAAAGCAATATAACAGAAACGGAATGGCTTTTAAAAAGGGGAATTTAATAAGTGGCTAGTTTACAGTTCTAAGGCTGTGAAATTGTCCAAATCAAAACAAGTCTATATAAATGTTCAATCTAAGGCATTCAGGGAAAGATACCTTGGTTTAAGAAGGTGAATAACTTCAGGGTTTCTCTCATGGTTGGAAGGGCACATGGCAAAGTCCGCTAGCTTTCTTTTCTGGCTTCTTATTTCATGAAGCTCCCCGGTAGGCATTTTCTTTCTTAATCTCCAAAGGTTGCTGGCTGTGGACTCTCTGCTTCTTGGTTCTGCAGCATTCTAAAGCTTTCTTCAAAATACTTCTTCTTTTATAGGATTCCAATAAACTAATGAAGACCCACTTAGAATGGGTGGAGACATGTCTCCATCTAATCAAGTTTAATACCCACACTTGATTGAGTCACGTCTCCATGGAGATAACCTAATCAAGTTTCCAACCTACAGTACTGAATACAAATTAGAAGAAACCATTGCTCTCACAATGGTGATTAGGATAAAAGCATAGCTTTTCTAGGGTACATAAATCCTTTCAAATCAGCACAATTGATATAACTGAAATTTTTACTTCAAATTTACTCTATAGTTATTTATTTTCCATTGTACTTTTTTCTTTCTTTTATTTTCTTTATCTGATCAAAATTCTAGTCAATCCATTTTTTTATCTTTGTTAATTTGAAAGTTCACAAGTAGGTTTTGGGCCTTAATCCATATTTTTGAAAGCCTTATAAAGGTAAGAAACCAAAGCCAGAAGTTGGAGAGGGCTACTAGGGGAAGCCGGAAGTCAGTTTTTCCAGTTGGCAGAAACTGGAGGAGCAGAGAAAGGAAGGAAAATCACCATGTGATGGGAGACAGAGAGTCCCGCCAGGATCAGAACACCATCAACCCTGGGAGAAAGCAAGGTCTTGTCAAAGCCTTGATTTGGACTTCTGGCCTATGAAATCAAGAGCCAATAATTTCCTGTTTAAGGCAACTTATTGTGTGGACTTTGTCACAGCAGCCTGGAAAACTAGGGCAGCTCATCTTGAGGTCTCTGTTATGCTTTAACTGTTAGAGTTTTTCTCAATTTCCTTAGATAGGGGAATATATTATATATTCTTTGAGTTCTTGCACATTTACAAATAAGTACAAATATATATTTTTTAACTTTCACAGGTGAACATCTGTACTTAAGATATTGGATTTTAATCCATATCACTAAATAATGTAGGTCAGCATTTGATTTTACAGACCACTAAATTTGTGTCTCAACGGTACTATCACCTTGTTTAATTAGTCTATTGAAAAATTTAATTCAAAATCAGCTGGGTTCTTTCAGCTCCAGAAGCCATTTTAATGCTGCACTTGAATTTCTGTATCTACATACATATTTAACTGAAAAATATATGAATTAATCAAAATCTCTACCTTCTCCTGATTTTATTATTTGTTTATTCAGTTAAACTTATCCTAAAGTAATTTTCAGATTGCCTTGCTATTTTGGTTGTGAGAACCAACTGATTCTCTCATGGTATGTTTTTCCTTTTTATTGTTTAAAAAGTTTTATTGTATATTCATCTTCAGGAAATTGTTTCCCTATGGGATTTCTGTGTATAATGCAGATTATGAGACCACAATTTCCTCCCCAAGTTTATTTCTGTCACATCCCTCCAAGCTTAAGTAATTCATGAATAGTTCTTTTGTTGGCTTCATGGTACAGGGCTTTTTACTTTAAGGGTGAATGTAAATTTGGGTTCCACACTTTTGTACAGATTGGCTATTATTTTCAACTTATAGCCCAACACTTGTGGCTTGCATTTGTGCTCCATCTCCAAGTCAGAGTGCAGATTTTTTCCTTAGTTCTCATTTCATGGAAGAATCAGACCCTATGTGGTTCCAAGATTTGTAGATAAACCCATTTCTCACTTCTCACCTTGTGCAAATCTGTAGTGCAAGATCTGCTCGGTAGTTTTGACTTTCAGCCTTACTCATTTATGAAAACTCCAACCTCTACTTGTAATCTGGTTCAATTAACCATATACAGTTTGAAATATATGCACATATCTTTCTGTGTATGTATCTGTTGTCTATCTATATCTAATCTCTATCTATCTATCCATTTAACATATGTGTGTCTGTGCAGAAAATTGTTAGAATTTTATCCTTATGTATACTAAAAGATCTTTTGGTTTTTGAGAGCATTTTGTCAGCTCAACTACAAATCCCAATTTCCTTATTTTTGCCTTAGATGAATGTGTTTTAGTTTTTACTCTTTACCTCTTGTGCTGGTTTGAAAGGATGTATGACCTCTAGAAAAGCCATGTTTTAATCAAAATTTCATTTCATAAAGGCAGAATAATCCCTATTCAATACTGTATGTTTGAAACTGTAATCAGATCATCTCCCTGGATGATGTGATATTTAGTCAAGAGTGCTTGTTAAATTGGATTAGGTGACGACATGTCTCCATCCATTTGGGTGGGTCTTATTGGAGTCCTGTAAAAGAGGAAACATTTTGGAGAATGCAGATTCTGAGAGAGCAGAGAATGCTGCAGCACCACAAAACAGAGAGTCCATCAGTCAGTGCTTTGGAGATGAAGAAGGAAAAAGCTCCTGGGGAGCTTCATGAAACAGGAAGCCAGGAGAAGAAGCTAGCAGATGATGCCATGTTTGCCATGTGCCCTTCCAGATAAGAGAGGAACCCTGACCGTGTTCACCATGTGCCTTTTCAGATGAGAGAGAAACTATGACTGTGTTCGCCATGTGCCTTTCCACTTGAGAGAGAAACCCTGAACTTCATCGACCTTCTTGAACCAAGGTATCTTTCTCTGGATGCCTTGGATCAGACATTTCTATAGACTTGTTTAATTGGGACATTTTCTCGGCCTTAGAACTGTAAACTAACAACTTATTAAATTCCCCTTTTTTAAAAGCATCCTGATTCTGGTATATTGCATTCCAGCAGCTAATAAACTAGAACACCTCCCAAAATTGTTTTCCATCTGTGTCTCATCAATAGCTATGTTCATCAATCCATTATTCTACAGAAAAGTTCAATCAAGAAACATTTATTGGGCACCAACAGTAGACTGTTAGATCCTGAGAAACTAGTTGAATCTCACAGTATTCCTCTCTCTTAAGTAGAATTAATGATCTGGTGAGATTTCATTGTTGTGTGCTTTTTCCCTTTAGATAATAATGACTGTTAATTTTCTACAAATAGTTACCATGCCATCTGTATCAATGGAATCTAGAATAAGAGAAGTACTAGACTCACTATTCTGCAATGGTCATATTACGCTCAAGCCATGGGACTGTCACTTACTCTGAAATGACCAGGATGTTGGGAAAAGTTGAAACCATGTATGTGAAAAATGGATGAAAAGTTGGGGAAATACAATCGCTCACAATAAATTTGGGAAGACTTGGATTTGCCAATCCCTTCATCCCTTTTCAACAACATGTAACATTCAGATGAAAAAGTCTGTCATTCTCTATTTCTTTCGACGTGGATGTCCTGTTAACTATGTGGCCACATGGTTCTAGGACATTTACTTGATTGTTGCAGGTTCCCAGTCAATAATGGTAGAGATCAGGCCATTCTGTTCATTAGTCACCGAATGCCATGGTTGGCTGGCTCAAGCCTGTTGACATAAAAGTATGCTAAAGCTACCATTGTAAACCTAGCAAAGGCCCTTCACATTTGTTTCTGTCAAATCCAAATGTGGATGGTCTTTATTTACTGAGGAATAAATTATAGCTTTTCACACTGAGAATAAACTCTTTCCATCTGTCTCTTCTCAAAATTGTTTTGTGCCATGCATGGGGCTTTTATGAGCCACAGATAGAGTCACATTTCTTTCTACTAACTGAAACAAGCTTGTAGAAACTTAACCATCAGAAAGTTAAATATTTGTTATGGGTTCTATAAATGGAAAATATGAACACAAAATTAGTTTTTCTCTTTCTTTAAAATATGATCTATCTGTAAAATGGTAGAACACCAATATTAAAATGATTTTGGTGCATGATAAAATTCATAGCTCTCTACATCAATTTGAGGAAAGAGGGGGTAAAAGAGTTGGAGCTCTGGCTTGTTATCAAATTTAAATCATTTCCAGACAAGATCATGCTAAAGCCCAAATACCGTGGGTTTGGGAATATCTGAATCTACTCCAAATTACCCTTGGACAACATCAGACAGGTTTAAATTCACTGAGCTTATATAAGAAATTACTTTTTGCCTGTAAAGGTTCCATATGCACTATGCTGCAATGAACACATCCTGGTGGTGTCTGCAGCCCTGGTAAAGGTGTCTCACAGGTGCATAGGGGGCCATTTGCTGGTAAAAGGGTCCCAGAAATGCCTTCCCAGCCCAAGTTTCAGATTTAACCCCTTTCTTGAAGAACTGAAGAAGGAAGCAAAGTGGAAAGGAAAGAATGCTTTTTTCCTTCTCTTTTCCCATGAAGGATTTAAACTTGTACAGACCATTTTACAGTCAGATACTCTAATTCAAGGTTAACTTCAAAGCATCTCTGACCACATCTTGTCTAATGGGCTCTTGAGTATGTCATTTTAGTAAAGGTAACACTTATGCTCAATCCAGTGAGGAGAACAGGGAGAAGATTTTGTGCACCAGCTGTAAGATGTAAGGTTTGAGACATTACAGAACATTTCAGAAATCATCTCATACAATGAAAAATATTCAGTCTCATCCTTTCACTCTTTTCTGCCCCTTCTCTTCCCACCAGCACCTTCCAAGAGAAATTTTCAGAGTTGACCTATTATAGAAATATACTTTTTAATGATGAAACATTCAGAAGTTCTCAGTTTACAAATGCTCCCTGGTATGTGTTGAACACCTAGCCACAATTAATATAACTGATATATTGAACACTGTAAAAAGTGTGCATTATCTCTCAGAATCACTATATTCTATTTTGGAAGTGCATGTTTACCTTATGGAACAATTATGATTACCTTACTAAATGTTTTTTTTTTCTCAATTCATTTTTGTGCCCTCATATATTTCATGCAGAAGTTTTAATTTCCAATGAGCCTCTATAATGTATTGTTTAGGCAAAATAGAACAAACTTTTCCCCAGTTTTAAAATCTTTTTTTATTTTGCCCCATCTCTCACAATAGCAGCTTCACTTCATTTTCATTTCCTCCTTTGCCTCCATTTCTGTCTCCCTGTAGTGACCCATAGTCTGTCAGAATACAGAACACAGCTCCCGGCTCCCCTTTCAATGGATGGGTCACATGTTCTAGTCATTGGGCTACAGGCAGACATATTTTATGGTCTATAGCAGCTTCCAGGAAATTTTCTTAAGAGCTAGATAGATACCATCTTGGTACTCTTCTTTTCTGTCATTCTGAAGCATGGATGTAGACCCTCTTAGAATGGTGTTGGAATAGTGACTTGAGGAACGGCAGTGGGTTACTTATTTCAGAACTCTAGGAGGTGCCAATTCCTATGTGCCCTCCATGAACAGTGTCCCTGGGAATTGTACAATGCAGTGGCCTTAGCAGCTGGGGCACTGAGGCAGTGCAGGGCACAACCACCATATTAGTTCACTTAGGCCCAGAAGTCATGTATGTGAGAGGGAAACAGACTTCTTTCTTGTTATGAATCTTGTGAGTTTGAATTTTACTGTGAGCAGTAGTTGAATTTAATGCTCCTTTTGTATGCTCTTTTTTTGAAAGATATTTACAGTCTAGTTGGGGAATGACTATGCACACATAAGAAGGCATAAAACAATGATCAAATTATGCGCTAATGGGTATAAATACAAAATTAAATTATCTCATGTTAGTGGGACTCTTTAACCTTCCATGCCTTAGGATATATAAGCAAGGTGAGAATTTTATGACAAGTGGTAAAGGCAGAAATTAAAATATGTTGGTGATGGAAAGCAGATGGAAAGGCTTGATAGACTTAAGAACTAGAACTGGGCAGTAATGAGAACTGAAGTGGGTAAGATATGAGAAATTGAGATGCAGATGCCAGGCATAATATTGATTGTAATGAGACAGTATATCGACTTATATTCTGCACTGGGAGGTCATGAGGTAGTTTTTTTTAACTTACATTTCAAGAATTATTAGAAAGTATATCGACTTATATTCTGCACTGGGAGGTCATGAGGTAGTTTTTTTTAACTTACATTTCAAGAATTATTAATACATACGTGTCTTCTCAGATACATAAATTAGTATCTGTGTATTATAATGATTGTGTCTTTTATTTTAAAATTTGACAGCATGGCCGTGTATTATTTTTATAGTAAAAATAAAGAAATAAATGGCCTTACAATAACTACATCTTTTCTAGCAGAAACTTCAAACCCATTTAAACCATAAAAAGTTTGAACCACTTAATCTGAGTCGTAAAGAGATTTAATTTTAAGAGATTATATGATATCCTGATAATTTTCCGTGGTAATTCATGTCCACATTTAAAATTTTCACTGTTGGGAGACTTCTTGATTTCCTTCAGTTTAAGCCAATTTTTCTTAATGGTCCTTAATACACAATTAGTTTATGTTCATGGAAACACAATCATCATTTTAAAGGGGAATTGAATTATAAAATAGTAAAAGTAACATTTTTACATTTTAGAGCTTTATACATTACAATATAATATAGCATATATTTCACTTCATTTTCACAATTTATGACAGAGGTATTCTTATTATCCTAATAGTTTAATATCATCTTTTTTAGAAATAGCTGAACTGAGAATTGAACACACAGCTCTTATAATTTCATATCCAAAGGGCTATTTGTGTAGAGTTAGGTTTTGTTAATTGTGAAACCTAAATTATACAATTTTAGTGGTCTTCCTCCTGAAAAAATAATACAGTATTACATATGCAAAGTTATGTAGAGTGAGTAATTATTTAGAATAAGGAAAGAAATCACAAGAAAGTACAACTTTTAAAAAGCTGGCCAAAAGCAAATCATTTCAAAATACATATAAAATACAATGTTTTTATTAAACTGCCTGGCTCATCTCTATATGACTTTTTCCTCCAATTTATTTAGGAAATATTCTTTGCATAATCTTTGAATGTTTCTTCATATCAAAAATAATTTTTTGTATTTACAACAGGAAGATTTTGTAATATTTTTAAAAATAAGAAGATATTTCAGTCTATCTTCTGGAATAGTTGATTGACATTTCTTTGTTTTTTAATTGATAGTTGTGAGAACTTTCAGTTTAAACGAATTTTAGTCGTGTCATGTATAGTTGTAGGCTTGTTCTCAAATTTGGAAAATTTGTCAACTTTCTTTCAAGTGTGGCGTATAAGATTTCATAGCATTTCAAGTTTTCTTATACAACGGGTAATCTAAATACTCTTTGCATTGTTGGTTTTCTTCTACTGCGTCCTTATTGTAAAACCCTGTGATCTTTGTGTTATCCTTGTTCATGTCAGTATTTTGTGTCAAGTCAGCAGAAAAATTCAGTCTTTATATATACATCCATGTGACTTACCTCTCTTCAATATTTGAACTTTCAAACAATCTAAAAGCCCATTCCTTAACTCTTTTCAGTATTTGTATGTTCTTAATGAATTCTTGCTTTAGGTATGGCCTAATTTTTTTAGCTGTTGTTGTTTTCATAAATAAATTTGAAAATAACTAAAGAAGTTACCTTTCATTTGGAGTGTCAAGTCACATAACTGTGTAACAAACACTGCTGATGCACGTGTTGCTTGATTGATGAATATGTGAGGAATTTGGTCACCAAACACTTGTTTCTTCACATCAACTCGTTACATCTGTACCGATTTTTATGCTTTCTCATCTGGAACTCTCAGACTTCATCAGGCCATGGTGAGTCAGATGCACTTAGACATGATTCAGTGGGTTGGCATGCGGAAAGCAGGTGATTTCACTTACAAAATTATTAGTTGAAGCAGTACTGCCCAGGCTTGTGTTCTACAAACACAGGACTGCTGATAAGATGTTAGCACATTTCCCATAAGAAAATAAAATACATGGCTCCTTTATGCATTTATAAGCTGCAGTACTGAGTATATTTAATGACAAGACAGAACTTCTGTTTTGCTAGGTATTGCTGAGAAACAAATCCTTCACTTGTAATTTTACAGGGCTGCTGATTAGAAGAGCTATTCAGTCTACTCTTGGCCACATTCATTTCACTTGTTCCCTTTCCTGCTCCCCTACCCACATGACTTCCAGCGCCAGCCCCTTAAGGACATTTTTGTATCATGGTACTATCTCTTGTTCTGCAAATGGTTGGTAGGAGAATTTGTGGGAGCCATTCCTATGGCTAACGTTAAGTTACCTATACAAAAATAACTGCAAAGCCCTAACATATATTCCAGCAAATCTAAATTAAATATTTCCCTAAACAACGAAACAAACTGGATCTTAAAAATGTCTGTGAGCACTCTGTTCTTACTCAAAATGAGGGGATGGTAAAGGAGAGGATGTTGGGGGTAGAAAACATTTTTCTTAACCATATTTAGCTAAAATATCTTACTTTTGAATGTTTTGCAACACCATATAACCTTTGGGACCCTCGAAGGGGCTGGTGAAAGTGAGGAAAGTTGAACTTTCAGTAGCTTTACAATAAAGCTGCCTCAATAATGCGGTATATTACCATTTCAAAGGTGTAAATTTTGCATCCAGAATTGAAATGCTTGATTGTCCATTGTTGGATAAAAGCATAAAATCAGATTTATGGACTGAGGTTATTTTTTTATCCAAATTTCATCTATAATTTTTTAACTGGTTAGCCATTCTTTGTGAATATGTTCGATTCAGTTATGTTTTATTATGTTCTACAGGATAATCACAGTTTTATAAATTTAGATGATCTCATGCTTGCTAATATTTATTGTTAATATTAGTGACCATGCCATACTATTTAATAGATGTCCAGCAGGTTTTTATAGCTTTTTTCTGCCCTTAATAAGTGTGCCAAAAGGGAACCCCATGATTATTTGTCTTTCTTCTACTCTCTAGTCAGTTCTACTGAAGTTGGATTGTTTTACAGTGGCCTGCCCATGGTGGAGAGATATTTACAGTGAGCGTGTAGTGTTGAAATCCTCGTATTATCATACTAGTGTGAACAAAGTTGAGTGTTTCTACTCACAAGTCCGTACATGCCCTGACTTTGTTCATGTTTTCCTTAATCTAAAACAATGCCACTTATTTTGCTAGCTAAATTCCAAAAGAACTAATATTGCAATCTTGACATGATGTCTTATTTCTTTGTGTATTGTAATTATACCAGGTATATTACTTTTCTTTAGATAGAGCAATGTATGATTAAACATAAATTTTCTTGAATGAACTTCTGATCTCAGTATTTACTGCAAGCTGTGCTCGACAAGTATACCACTAGGTTAAAAATTCTCCACATCAGGCTGGTACCATGACCCCAAATTTTACACATTTTTTATGGTGCTGCAGCAAAAGTTTTCCTGGGGATAGTTTATGATACTTTGTGATGATATATGATAAGAACTGAGTGTTTATATTACTGGTGTCAAGAATCCTTTAGGTCTATGATTAACATGCCCGCCAAACACTATAGAATTCCCTGACAAATGTACTCAACCTTTTAACTGAGTGACCCAACAAAATGGTGTTTTCTAATCTGCACCTGACTGCTGTAGTCTCTTTTTCCAAACATTTTATTTGGCATTTATCATATTCGGGGCCCTCCCACTCTTTTCATCCTTCTTGTTTTATTGATGAATAATAAGAATGTTAACACTGCTGATCTTGGCTTGGGCAAATGAAGAGTGACTTGTCTAAGTTTTCAGCCTGAATCAACTGGATGATTTCCTCATGTTTGCTTCCAGTTTTAAGCAATGATTGCTTACTCCTAACAGTAGCTATAGCATACACATTTATGGGAAGGCCCTAATCTCACAGTCAATGAAAGGAATCTTATTCTGTGATATGACTGTAAATTAAACCCCACTTAACAATGGCTAGTCTGATGCCCATGTAAAACAAAAAAACTTAAGACAGGGAAATTCGGAAGAGATAGTCAGTAGGTATTGGACCTATGTTAACCTTTTTTTTTTTTTTTTTCTCATTTCAATCAATGCAATGGTGTTTATCCTTAAAATATATTCGTTCTCACAATTTTAATAGGGTAACCATCTATGTGAAATTTTTTTTTTCCTAGAAAGATGGATTTTGTGACTGAGATGGAGGCTTGGAAATCATAGCGATATGATAAACCGTATCAGTCTCGGAAAAAAGTGAGCTAGGGAAGAACTACCACCTGACATTCTTCCTGGGGATACTGAGTGATGAGAAAATGCCGGAGGCACAAGGGGAAGCCATGTATATATAAGGCAGTGCCTGATTTACATAAAGAGTTATGTAAAATACATCATACACACACATAGATATTTCAATAACATTAGGTAGAAAACAGGTAAGGAGGAATGGAGGAGGCTGTCGAGGTGGAAGCGGTTTGGTTTGAGACCCGAGATAGAACGTTCTGAAAGAACAAGCAAAGAAGGTACAGGAAGTAAGTCCACCCCCGGGCCGCATAGTTGGGTCAAGGGACAAGATGATAGGTTAATTATTGCAGGGGGGAGCGACGGGGAGCATGCGCAGTATACACGTAGGAAAAATAAGGTAAGTATGATGCTTAATGAAAAACAAAGGGTAGGTGATAGAGACATAAGGCCAGCTCAGCACAAGTGTGCACACTGTGCCCAACTGTGGCAGCAGAAAAGGGCGTAACTCTGGGAGGAAGGGGCCAGCCGGCTCCGGCTGAGCCCATCAGAAAGGGTGTTGTGCTTGCTGATGCTTGCCCTTGCTTGTTAGAGTTGATTTCTGAAAGCCACGTGCAAGACTGATGAAATTCCTTTCGCCACTGCCACACCTAGGTGATTCTCATGGGTGACATATCAGAACAGCATGCATAATTCTAAAATAATTTTTATATGAAGTCTTACTGATTCCTTAGTCTGAAGCAACCATTACTAGTATCATTTAATATTCAATTATATAGCAGAATATATAATCATGTACAGTAGGACCTCATTTTACTCGAACTCAACGCAAGCGAATTCAGGTAGATGTGATTGTCAATCAAAAAATAAAGGCAGAGAGAGAGAGAATTAAGATTTTTAAAACTTATTTCTATGACTAATTTTGTTTACTTATTTTATACTAGAGTATTTATTTGTATTATTTATTTAAAAATGTATATAAGTATGTTTGTATAAAAAATACTTGTTAAATAATGGGGCTGTTTATTTTGTGTGCCCTACGTAGAGCTGGGAGGACTGCAGCTGGGGTGGGGGGAGGGGAGCTGCGGGGAGTGGGGGAGGGGAAGGAGAAGAAGGCTGACCTGTTTGGGGACTCCAGGCAACCCCACTCCCCAACTTGCCAATGGCAGGTCCCTTCCAGGCCTTCCATTGGCCACCACCAATTTTTTTCCTCTGGGGGAAGAGACGGCAGAACTTGGAGCCGTGCAGGATGCTGGGGCACGTGACCGAAAGAGAATGAAAAAATTTTTTAATTGCTTCTATTATTATTATTTGTGTTTACTTATTGTTAGTACAGTGCTTATTTGGCTTATTAATTAAAAAAGTGTGATAGTTCTCATAAGAAATACTTATTAAATCATGTTGTTTGCTATCATGCGCCATGTTCAACTTATGCGAAGCATCCTGGAACAAATTGGTCATGTAAAAGAAGTTCCTCCTGTATATGAACTAACATTCCTCCTTCAGCAGAAGACAAGCTTAAATAATGTATTTGGGCGACTAAATATAGGCTCTGGCAACTTCAGCTCTTTAACACATTTTAAGTCCAACATGTTCCTTGTATTGCTGAATAGCCTTTTATAAGAAAAAGTTATTGTTCTTGCATTTCTACCTTTTAAATCTTCTTCACGCTGCTTTGATTCTTCCGGAACAAGAATGCAGCTTGGAGAAATATGTTGGAGTTTTGTCTTCTATTTACAAAATCAAGATTTTGTCAGTCTGCTTAGTCACGCTGGATTGATGCTGAGTTATCATGAAAGATTTTATTGGGACAGATCCAGCCGTGGATTTGTTTATTTTCATTTATTGCTTACAGCCGTGTTCACAGTAGAAAGTACCAACTGAAAATGAGAAAACCTTCCTGTTCATGAATAAACTTCCCTTTATCTTTAATAGTATGTACCTTTAACTCTGCAAATAATTTATGTGGCTTTTGTTGCTTTAACATCTCAATTTTATTTCCTCCCTGGGATATAATGAAAGTTATGTAAAATATGTGAAGTTAGCAAACACATTAACGATAAAAATCCGAGTCACAGAATTCTCCACATTTATGAGACAATTACTTTTGCTGAGTGCTTCAAAGGATGCCATTTAAAAAGCAAGTTGGAGTGAGGTCAACATAACTGGGGCACTATCTGTGTTGTTAAAGTGGTGCAATAAATATATGAGGATTTTGCAAGAAAGTCAGTTCTCTCCCATAAATTAAAACATTCTGATTACTTCTTGATGCTCAGGCCCTGGCTTGTGAGATTGTTTTTCATCAATAAATTTGTGCTATATTTGTACTGACATAAATATACCTGTAAATGTATGAACACATTTTCAAAAATTCTCAAGTTTCTTTGCTCTTGGTTTAAGGTCAAGTAAATAAAATGGTTTTGAATTTAAAACAGTAAAAAATATCATTTTGTACAATGTTTGATTCCTTAAAAAAAAAAAAAAAACAACTCAAAGACCTGTAGTTCTTTTAAATTCCATTTCAATTAATTCCTTTGCAAATCACAGAATAAGTTCTGGTACCTTTGTCCAGGTCATTGAAATTTCGCCAAGTACATGCCTCCCTCAAACTACTAAGTTTCAAAATTTTCACATGTGTCTTCTGGTTCTCTTGGTAAATGTCATAAATTGAGCTAAGGTTTGAACAGTAGACCACTGTACAGTGAAAATATGTGCAATCAAAAGACATGGGCTGGATTTTTGGCTTTGCCCCTTCCTAATAGTTGTTTGATCAGAGGGAGCTAACTTTGGCCCACCAAATTTCAGTTTTCTCACTTAGAAACAGATATAGTAGCATCTAATTCACAGAACAGTTGAAAGAACTAAATAATACGTATATATTATCTTCTATATATGCAATCATCTCTAGAATGTGAGTTAAGGTATCATTATATTGTTGCCCGTAATTAGATAATAATCCAATTCTAGTTCCTCTTTCCCATCTTTGAAAAGATCGAATGCAAGTAATTCTGTGAGCAAATATCCAGGTGGACACTGTGTAACAGGAACTGAGACCGCAATGGAGGTGTGTGGTTATTATATTCAAAGGAGTACCTCCCATATATATTAGTGCTTCCAGCTGATGAAGAAATAGTACTGATAGGTGCTGACATTTAGGCTCTTGTTTAAAGGAATAACCTCGCACGGTGGAACGTGCATTTACATAGAGAAAGGAGTTCCTGCTGGAGAAGTTGCAAGGAATGTTCCATTTTACCGGTTCATATTGGAAGTTATTATTAGTGTTAACAGTTGTTTCCAAACTGTTCAGAATAAGTGACCAAGTACAGCTGTTTGGCACACCTTACATATTGATAATAAATATGATTGATAGCTACTGATATAAAATAGCAGAACTGAATTTGAGTGAAAACAGACCACTTTACTGTGTCAAATCTATAAATCTTTCTTGGGAGTAATGTTATGTAGAATTACATCACAGGTAAACAAATACATTTTTAAAAGCAATCAGGTAAAGGGTAAGCAGGTTGCTATTGTTATTACCTTTGAATCTCTCAGCCTTGTGTGATAATTTAAAATACAGAGACATACTTTGTCAGAGTCTTTAAAATCAATTTGTAATTTCAGTACTGCTATTACAGAATTAATCATAAAAACAGTAAAACCTCTTAAATGGCTTTGAAATGTCTTTTAGTTCAAAAGCATGAAAGATAAAAATTAAAAAAAAGATAAAACAATAATAAGGAAAGGACAATAATGATTTTATTTGTTTACATAATATGTATAGAGTGGTAAAATATTTCGACAATATCATTATGGTTCAAGTGAAATATACGTATTTAATGAATGAAAATTTTCTCCAGAATTGTCGATGAAAATGACAGGTTTTAAACGTGTCACATTATTTATATCATAGAATGATTTAAGCATATTTATGAATTTTGAAAAATTGTGTATTTACATTTTTCTCTTGCATTTGTTGTCCTTTGCAGGTGTTCATCAATTATCAGATACTTTCAAAAATGATTTTGGTTCTGCCCATCCTTTAGCAAGGATGGTATTTATTTTTCTCTTCCTGCTGTGTAGTACGGTATCTTTAAAACTTGTTAAGTCAGTCATATCTTTACCCCTGAGTAACATTAAGGTGGATGTTTATCCAATAAAAAGCAACCAATAGAAAAATAAGTACATCTGTTTAATAAGTATATTAACAATTACTTTATTAAATAAAATTTCTGTATAAAATCATTATCTTTGGACCTATAAGATGTAAATAAGGACAGCAATGATCTTCAAATACAGTAGAAGGATATATAACAAATAAATAGTGCATACAGGTGGAAAGTAATTTGTGAGATTTAGGCATGAAAAGTTTTGGTATCTTTTATTTGTCTGCTTACTTTAGCATGACTCAAAAATAAATCCCCATGTATGACAGCAATATTTTTTCCAAAAGCTTTCATGCTTCCAAATTTGGAAATTTTCATCTGCCCCCATCCCCATATCAGACCAAATGTGGCATTTATTCTACCCCGTAGTCTCTACCAATGACATCATCTGTGTTTTATAATGTCATAAAAACTGTAGAGGCAATATATACCTATAGAAGTACCTACCTGTAGACAGACACCTGACCCAGCGAACTTCATTAGTCATTTATACCTTTATAATCTCACAGAGGAATTTGGCTGTGTTTTCCTTAAGCAAGAATGATATTCATTTTTATCTCCTGCAGTACAGTACACATATCTTCAGAATGTGTTAATCAATCTTTTCTCTTTAAACTTTTTATTTTAAAATAATGTCAACCTTAAAGGACAGTTGCAAAAACAATACAAGACCAATACAGACAAACTACAATACGCTTTCTACTTACATCCACAGATTTTCCAACTTTTAACATTTTGCGATATTTGTCATATCATTCTATTTATCTGTCTATCATCTATCTATCTAATCATAGATCATCTTTCTGCTTATATCTCTATCAAGTTTTCTAAACATTTGAGGCTAGGTGTATTAGTTAGGGTTCTCTAGCAAAACATAATTAAAAGGGAACACTTGCAAATATAAAATTTATAAAAGTGTCTCACGTGACCGCAGGAACACAGAGTCCAAAATCCACAGGGCAGGAAGCCGACGACTCTGATGGAGGGTCTGGATGAACTCCACAGGAGAGGCTCACCAGCCAAAGCAGGAATGAAACCTGTCTCCTCTGAGTCCTCCTTAAAAGGCTTCCCATGATTAGATTTAGCATCACTAATTGCAGAAGACACTCCCCTTTGGCTGATTACAAATGGAATCAGCTGTGGATGCAGCTGACGTGACCATGACCTAATCCTATGAAATGTCCTCATTGCAACAGACAGGCTAGCGCTTGCCCAATCAGATAAACAGGCACCACAACTTGGCCAGGTTGACACGTGTCCCTAACCATGACAGTCCACCCCTTGTCAACTTGGCACCCATACATATATCACCTTAAACCATACTTAATTTCCAAATGAAAACAAATAAGCACACATTTTTTTCTTTTACCTGACAATACTCAACTGTCCTGCATATAACTGGAAACACATTAAATCTCTCCAGAATAGGGTGCAAATCCTTGGGC
>PVIY010012577.1:0-61115 GCA_004026745.1 Myrmecophaga tridactyla
GGGCGGTCTACAACAAGAGGGGGAAGGGTGAATAAAGATTAAGATGACAGGCAAGAGGGAAAGAATACAAAATGTCTTTAAGCTTTAAATTTAAGCACTGCTATGCTCCAAACCCAAGATCTATGCCACACTCACTGAAGTATGAATTTGTTTCCTTGATGATGAATGGTGCTGAACATCATTCACCGTGCTTTCTCGCTATCTAAATACCTTCCTTTGTGAAATATCTGTTGAACTCCTTTGCCCATTTTTTAATTGGGCCATCTGTCTTCTCCTTATTGAACTGCAGAGATTCTTTATATATTCTAGATACCAGCTGTCTGTCAAATTTATGATTTGCAAATGTTTCTCCCAGCCTATGAACTTGATTTTAATAGTGAGAATAATAATACTCCGTGATTTATATATCATTTCCACATCCATCACCTCATATCAGACTTAGAAAAAAAAAACTTGACAAGAAGAAAAGACGTATCTTAATTTTTCAAATGAGGAAAATACGAATTAGAAGAAAGTGACTTTGTCAATATTATCACAGGAAATAATAAATATATTTACAGTTTCATTATCACTCAGGAACCATTCAATGGAATATAAACTCCGTGAGAGAATTTTTGTACCTATTTTGTACAAAAAAACTGATGCATATCTACCACTTCGAGCTCTGCCTGGCACATAATAACCACTCGATAAACAATTGTTGGATCAATTCCTCCCTCTTTTCAGGAGAGTGCTCTGGCCTGACTGGAGGAAGGTGCCTCTCACTCAGCCCACACCTGTGTGTGTTTCCATGGCTCTGACTCTCCTGCTTCCCCCGCATGTGACCTTGAAGGGTCCTAGCCTCCACCACTGGTCCATGAAGACGCACGTGACCAACTGGCACCATCAGGAAGTCCCAAGGGTTTCTGGAGGAACTACTGAAGAGAGAGACTTCATTGCCTCTTTTCTAATGGACTTGAAACTGGATGATCTGACGTAGAGCTGTTGTAACAAACTTGAGAATGCAGGCAGCCCGGCAAAGAGCTGAGTGATAGAATCTTTTGACGCCATCACCTCAGCGCCGACTCCAGTTGTACGGTGGTGTTAACAAAACAACAAACATTTCTCATCTCCCGGTTTCTGAGGGTCAGGAATTTGACGGCAGGTGAGCTGGTGCTTCTGGCTCAGTCTCTCATGCGGCTGCAGCCAGGATGGTGGCCGGGGCTGCCAGCCCCTGAAGGCTTGACCGGGGCTGGAGGATGCACTGCTGAGGTGGTGTCCTCCCATGGCAGGTGAGATGGTGCCTCAGCTCCTCTCCATGTCGGAGCCTCCACAGGCTGCTCGAGCGTCCTCCTGTCATGGCTGAGGGCTGGCTGGTACAGAGTGAGTGTTTTAAAAAGGCAAAGCAGCCTGGCTACAGAAGTCACGCCCACCACTCGTCCACACTCTATTCATCAGCAGCAATAACTAAGGCTGAGCTACATGCAAGGGGATCCGGACTCCACCTTTCGAAGGGACGAGTGTAAAACAGTTTGTGGGCTCTTTTCAACCACCATACCAGCCATCTAGAAGGTCTACTTCAAGCCTGCTTTGCTTCATGAGCCAAAAATTCCACCCCCCCAACAATTCCACTCTCACTACCACCGTCTCTGTCCCCATTCTTTATTTTTCTTCCTTTTTTCCCCCTTGTATATAAACCAGTTGGAGCTGGGTTTTCTGTCACTGTTAATAGAAAGAAGGACTCCCAACGGATACAGAAATCAAAAATAAGTTCTCTTACTCTCAGTGGAGGGCTCCATCTGATATACCACAGCAGTCTAATTGTGGTTGCATTTTTAACTCAGAAAGGCTAGAATTTTATGTTGTATATTGAAATTTGGGGCCTCTTAGAAAATTAGTAAGGGTACACATCTCTCATTGCCCTTACCTTAATTAAATGAAATGATCTCTCTGTGCATGTGAGTGCCACAATATGCCGGCCTCTTGTATTCACCGTCAGTCTCGAGTGCCTATCAGAGTGCCTGGAGGGAATTAGATACTCAATACACATTTGCCGAACAGGACGGAAATGATGCAGTTTCGCCGCTTGAAATGATTGTCGATGTTTAAAACGGTTTGAGTTTTGCTTTTAAGATACATTCCTCTGATAGCTATGATGTGTTTGAAGCTTGAAGCCTCAGCAGGATTTCAACCCCCCAACTGCAACGCTGCTCCCATGGGAAAACGCAATCCAGCGGAAGACAATACATGCGGTGATTAGTGATATTCCAGAATGTGCCCTGTGATGGAAGAGGAGGGCTGCCTGGAAAAGAACAGCTCTTTAGTCATTCGGAGACGCTCATTTCATCAAAACCTTTTTTTCTGTAAACTGCTCTTTACAGCCTGAGGAGTCCTGTTGGATGAATATTAACTCTTGCCTCTCCCCGGAGTTCCAATTCAGCAGGCTTCCAATCGATATTTGCTTCACAAGCACTGTCTGTCAGTCCAAACGCCTTATCTCATTTACCTCTGAACAGACACCTACTGACTCTCCCAGCAGGAAACCGGTGACACAGGGTAACCCTCGCCAGACGTGAGAAGTCTCCTCAACGCCGTCAGCAAGCTGGCTTTCAACCCTTCACGACCCTCTGAACTCATTTCAGGAAAGACTTTTGCAAACATACCTCCCTGCACATGCTAGTTACAAATAAAATGGATATGACTGAGTGATTGAATGAATGAATGAACTTGGAGTGCTTGCAATGTGATCGCCATGTTACATGTGGCCTTCGAAACATGATCATGATGCTCACAGAGCCATGCAAAGCGCTTTTCATGCCTGAGCCCTGCATCAGACCCCTTGGGGGATGTGTCATTATCGCGTCCATTCTGCACGTGTGGATGGGAGGACTGCAAAGGCTGGGGGACTCGGCCAAGAACACAGAGCTCATCGGCAGCAGGACCAAGATGTGGACCCGCCCTTGTGAATCTACACTGCCACTGCCTTAACCACTCTACTTTCCCCCCTCCAGGGCACCTGGCTTGAATCAGATCGCCTCCTGGGGGCCTCCTGCATTCCATGGCTTTTGTGCCCTCATCGTTCCAATCTCTGGCTTCTGCCATCACATCTCCTGACTCTGACCCCCTGCCTCCCTCCTGCAAGGAGCACTGTGAACACACTGAACCCACCAGATACTCCAGGAAGATGCCGGCCTCTCAGGATCCTTAACCTAATTCCACAAGCGGAGTCCCTTTTACCACGTAGCCACACATACGCGGGTTTCGGACAGGGACGTGGTGGGGGAGGCATCCTTCAGCCTGTCATGGGGAATAATTTAAGTTACTTAAATTTTGCTGCACCTTCACGATCTGCAAAACCAGAGTGATACTGCTGCACTCCTTCCGTGTTGCCAGGAGGCCGCAATGAGAAAATGTAGACCGGTTACAGGGAAAGCACCTAGAAGCTCTGACACACGTTAGACTCTTACCAGTGTGAGACATTAGCATCTGAACTACTGTTTGGAGGAACCTAAGGTTGGCCTTAATGCAGCAAGGCCAGCCTGAGGGTCTCAATGTCTAAAGATAGAGGCGATGAGGGAGGCACACAGCAGGTTTGGGGAAACATCTGCTGGTTTCTGTTTCTGATGTTCCCCAGGAATGGGGCGGAGCTGAGGGCATCTTCAAGCAGGTCAGGCAGTTTCACTGCCCTGTGTTAAAAAAGCACCAACAATAAATACTAAATGAAACTTTCCTTCCCCGTGTAAAATTCAATTCACATCTTCTCATAAATCTTGCCTGCAGCTTCTGCTACAATTTCTTAGGCTCATAACCCCATCACAAGGGCACTCTGAAATTAGTTTGGAGGCGGTTTTCTGTGTGGCAGGCAGGGTTGAATAATGAATGGGAGAAACGATGCTTGGATTTTCTTGACAACACTTATGCGGTAAAAAAGAAAACCCAACTTCTGATACATCAACTCAATCAGAAATTATTAATTTCCTTTAACAGTTTGTATGAGTTTAATATCAATCCTAATAAGTATTATATGATTGATATTGATTTTGTTTATCTTGCAAAAAATAATCCTGTGCATTATAAATCATAGACAATTCTGATATTTCCATTACTTCAATACAGAGAATTTAGCACTGTGTTCCAAAACATCAGTACCACAGATGCTCAATGTATAAAATTACAAGATCATAGAAGTATAAGAATTTTTAACAGAAAGTTATTTTTCCAAGGATAGCAAACCATCTCTTTTCCAAATTCCACAATAGCTCACTACTACTCTGTACATTTTATTTCATAGCTTTTTAACATGCCAGTAAATTGCCAGCATTTTCTAATGTAAATAAATCTTTTAAAATACATTGACTGGCCCAATTACATTTTGCCATGTGAATGTAATTTTTAAATGATTCCTCTATTCTAGGCCATTTAACAGATTCTAATTTTTTTCTATTACTAAAAATTATGAAGTACTACGCTTGTGCATGAAATTTCTGATGGTACCTCCGATTATTTACTTTTATATGACATAATGTCATATAATATGCCATATAATAATAATTTAATAATAATTTATATGACATGTCATATTATATATATATTACTTTTATATGACATAATATCATAGAATATAGAGGTCAAAGGTTTATTCAACATCTTAACAAATCTTGGAACATCCTGACATTGCCTTCCATATGTGAGTATCCTGTGACATTTCTTCGGTTGTTTAAAAGAATATTCATGGAAGGTCTCATCTGATGGACTTGTCTCAATTTCACTATAGAGGTTTCAGCTTCCACAATCTAAAGAGAATCCTGTCCTTTAGTTATGCCTACTCTCATTTTAAGAACCCTGAACTTCTTTTAAGGAAGGGGTTATTAATCTAGAATTCAGGAGTCCGTGAACTTGGATGCAAAAAAGGTAAGAATAAAATTAAGTTAAGACACGGCGCAGGATAAGAGAAACGGAACTTCCTAAATAAAGGTCTGCAAAACAGCTCAGACTGGTCTTGCAGGCAGGGGAAGGGGAGGGCCAGTGATGCAGAATTGGCGCCAAATCCTTATGCAGGTAAAAACAAGTTTAAATTAGTAGCGGCCGGGGTCACTGAAATGTAGGGTGTAATCAAAAGCAGGAACCTTCGGCAGGAAATTTGAATTAGTTAGACTATCAAGATAGGCCGTAACCTCTGGAGTAGGCATTCAGCAGAGAAATGGGGCGGGACCCGCGTGCTAAGCTTAGGTATAAAGCCTGTGGCCTTCTATTACTTGGAGCGCCAGCCACCACATTTCGGTTGTGTGCCCATTCTTGCAAGATCGTGAATAAATTATTTGCTTCTCCGCAATCGGGTGAGCATTTATTCCCTTTCAGGTGTGGCTTTCTTTCTAACAGAAAAACCCATACCTTTATCTTCTCTAGCCTCGAACTGAAATTTAGCGTATTCTCCAATAATGAATGTAAGCAACGACCCACATTACAGGGCCCCCGCCTGTCTGTGAGTAGAAGCTGCAGTGGTTTGCATGTCCTTTTGCAGGTGTAACAGGTATTTCACAATAGCCTCCACCCTTATAGCTTCTTTGAGATATGAGCAGCTACGTGATGCGCTGCTGGGCTTTGTTTCTTAGTGTACTAATAAGGATGCGTTCATCGTGCTTTTTTCCTTTTTTGAAAACTGCATTTCCATGTGTTTGAGTTCCTTAGTATTCCTATGAATTTTATTTTTTAAATTAAAAGCATTAGTCTGAGAAGAGTCACGGGCATCACACGACTGCGCAAACAGTCCGTGGCACCGTCAAAGGATAGGAACCTCTGCTTTTACGGTAGTCACGAAGCAGTAGGGATAAAATACCCATTTCCTGTTTAATAGGCATTTTGCAAACTCTAAAGTGCTCTAGGAATGTAAAACATGCATCTTTCGACAAAACTGTTGCCCTGGGTGTGGCTCACGTGCCACGAGTACAATGAAGACAGCACTAAGTGTCACCTACCTAGCTTACTTACCTGACTTGGGTGCGTAAAGGGACGCGAGAGGGAATCAGACCTAGTGGAAAACCCAAGGCGGTTCGCTCCCTCTTCCCCTCAGTCCTTCAGCTTCAGATAAGAAGAAAGGTGCGGTGGGCAGTGTGCTCTACTGGGTGGCAAGTGTGTGCTACGAGCTTCGGGAGACTCGCTAACCTTCCATTCGACCCTAGAGGACGCAGGCTCAGAACCTGCCTCCACCAGGAAGTCAACTGCAAAACATGCAAACCAACAGCAAACTTCTGAATCCAAGCGGCGGAGACCTTCTGGTTTTGGATAAACAAACCCAACCTTCCGAACAGTTTACTTAGTTTACAAAAGGAAAGGGATGAGAAGGGGTGAGTAATCTTGTAAGAAGTGGTAAGAAGTGTGACATCCATTTGCTGTCCTCAGAACTGGGGGATACTGGGCCACGACCTATTCTAATCCCCAGACTTCCCTCTTGGGCATGGTTTCAGGTAGGGATGTAATCCCAGCTGCGGTCCTGGACAAGCATCTCCATTCCTCAACGTTCCCTCCCAAGCCCAGCCATCCCACCTCTCCATGGGGCCTCATCAGACACCCAGGCTGTCCCATTTCTCTTCAAAGACTTCACCCAGGGTTTCTCCCCAAGGGTCTGTAATAAGCACAGGGACACAAAGGAAATACTGTTCTCACCTGGGCTCCAGCTGCCTCCAGGAGCTGGTAATAAAATCTGCAGTTAGCAAGTATCTGGGCCTGGGAGCTGGACAAAGGCAATGATGAGAGCTGGGAGGGAACATGATGAGGGAAATTGCTGCTGTCTGCATTGAGAAGATGCCTTGTGGGCCATTGAGAAGAGCTCCAGTGGATTTCTTCTCTGCACTTTGAAATTGATCCTGATACCATTACTTTCTGTATTGGTATTCTATCCACAATTGAAGAAATCCATTTTTGCTCTGGAAAATTTTAGAGATCAGATTATAGCAAAGGGAAACTGACCTTGTCACGAGATTGAAGCCCCGAATAATCACTGGGTCTGCCTGTAAGACAAAGATGAAGTATCTAGAATCTCCTGTGTATAGTGATTGCCAGCTTTTGTTTAAATAAACAAACTTCCTCAAAAGAGTGAGGTTAGGAAGCTTTTAAGGCAACCTGTGATTAGAATGTTTCATCAATGGATCATTTCTTCTACTGCTGTTAAGAAGAGGTAAACTGACCTTAAGGGTTCCTTTTAGAAAAAAAGTTAAATTTCATAAAAGAGCAAGTTTATGTAACAGACGAAAGAAGATAAAGGAGTAACTCAGAAAGAATTAAGGTGTCTGATAATTTAAAGGTTCCCAGTTGGGAGCTGAAAATCAATTCATTTAAAATGAGATCTAGAAATTTCATACAAATGGAACCATAAAATATGTAGTCTCATTTGCCAAGCTTCTACCATTTAGCACAACGGTTTTATGGTTTATCCATGTGTTTCTTCAAGTATCAGTTATTTTTCCCTTTTCATTGCCGAGGAATATTCCACTGCTTGAATATAGCAGTCTATCAATTCACAAGTTGATAAACATTTGAGCTGTTTATGGTTTTGGTTATTATTTAAAAGGCAAAATTATAGAAACATAAAGCTGACAAGTGGTTGCGTGGGATTAGTGTAGTAGAGGGCTTTTGCTACAAATAGGTATGAGGGGACTTTTTCTGGTGTTAAAAGTATCCTAAAAGTGGATTGTGGCGATGTTTGCAAAACCAAATCAGTGTACTGGCCCTCACTCAACTGCTTGGCTGACTTCTATGGTATGTAATTTATAACACAAATACTGTAGGGAAAAATAAGAGATCTTAGTAAGAATATAAAGCCCAAGCCCCTACCGCAAATTTCTCCACCTTGGCCTGAGTCCAAATGCCATTCTTAAGAGAACAACATACACCAGGCTAACTGGCACAACAATTCATCACTGGGGCTAAAGGACTAGGAATTCACCAAGGAAATATCTTGGACTAATTGGCACACAGCATGGGAGTCGAAAGCTGTCAGAAGAAAGCAAGCTGCTTCTAGAATTGATAGAAAATCCAGAGCACATTCACTGAAAAAAAAAAACAAAACAAAATAAGACATCCTGTTCAGGAGAACAATAATAAGAAAGAAATGTTTAGAAGATAAGAAACAAGATAATACCCTTCACAATTGGACTGTAAATAATGCTTCTTTGGATGGAGCCTATAAGTTTTCTTTTGTTTCTTTTTGTTAATGTTCCATGAAATACTTTATCTTTCTAAACTGCACCCCAGGCCTTTAGGAAACAGATAATCCAAACACAGTACTTTTCCATCGAGCTAAGCACACCAGGGAAATCTGGAGACTTCGAGATTCTTGATAGGCTGCTCACTGTAAAGGGTTGTCATGGAGAAGGAAGGTAGGGACAGAAAGACTGTGCAGCCCATTCGGCTACGTGATCTAAGAGACTGCTGTGCAGGGACCCCTGCCCCTCAAAAACATCCAGGACATTTTAGGAGACGTTCAGAAATGCACGCTCTATCACCTGTGAAATCAAACATGACTGCAAGTGTTCACAGGCCTTAGCAAATAAACACTGCTCTTAGATTCTGCATCACGTACCTGTATTATGCACTGATATATGATGACAGATGTAGATTTATTTACTGATATTGATGTAATCGGTAGATATGGATAAAGATACATATATATTCTATAGATATGGGTATGATGTATTATATATACAAATAAAAACATATATATATAGAGAGAAATATAATAGATACGGACGTGTTTTTCCTTACAGACTGCTGATAATGCTGTCCATATTCAGAGAGAAGGAAGCTGAAGGCTCTGCAAATATGCCTGTGTTTATACATACGCACATACCCGTATATGCATCCTGTCCACTGCAGTTTCAAGTTCAGAAATTTACGTGAAAATGAATAGCAGCACATGGTTTTCTAGATAGGATGTTTTGTATTGCATTAGATATTTCTGCTACTGCAGACATTTTTGGTAATTCCAATGAATGAAGAATTTTATTTTTCCTCAAAGTAAAATAGAGTGGGTCGCCAGGGTTCCGTAGAGTCACAAACCACGGCAACCAAATATTAGCCAGGATTGACGTTCAGTCCTGGAGTGTGCTCATGAAGCAGTTTTGATGAACACCAGCAAGCAGCATAATATAATTATTGTTGCTATTAGGTTCTTATTTGTGCTGCATTTGTTACTTCTGAGGCTGTCGTGGAAAAAGCAGTCTGGTATTTTCGGGTTACAGCACTCCGGAGAGCCTGTCGGAAGCAATGGCAGTTTCCACAAGTAATGGCAGGCAGCAGTAACTCACGCCGCTACCCACCGAAAGGAGATGCTAAATAATTTAACTCTAAATTTGGTAGTCTACTTGGAAATGGGAGATATTAAATATCAAATATATGGGTGTAATAAAAGTAAAGCAACACAAGGGTAAATTAAGGCAAATCTCACACTTCCCTCCGCTCCTGCATAACGGGACTGAATGAGTCAGGAAATGGCAAATGAGTCAGCCTGAGGTATAATTTCTTGGAGAATTGGGCTCATAATTCCTCTTAATTGTGATGCCATATGCCTGAATCATGCCGGCTGCCTCGCTCCTCTGTACGCTAGGATGAACCGCAGCACTGTCAAGGCGTGCCGAAAGCTCTACCCACCGAGGTTCCCCTCGTCCGAAGAGGGTTCCCCAAACGCTGGCCATGCACGGATTTCACGGTTGCATTCAATCAGTATTCCTCAGCACAGTGACACCTTCCTGTGTGTTTGCCATGATTACACGAGTTGTATTATATGCTGCATAGGATTATTCCAGATTCCCCTATTCAGTACTACATTCTGATGTCAATAGATGTGGAAAAACACAGATCTACAGCGTTTCTCCCAGTGACTGCAGAAGATTTCACTATAGGAATTCTTCTAAATCAATTCACCTTCTGATGGGCACTTAGGATGCTTCCGACTGCGTGTTATTTTTACAAGGCTGCAGTGAACAACATTCAACCTATCTCTCTGTGTCCATGTCCCAGCTTTTATCCAGATGAGAGGAACCTAGAACTGGAACTTCAGGTTCACCTGGAAGCACTTTTAAATTCCAGGAGATACAGAAGACGTAGAGGGAGCTGGGACTCCGCAGCAAGGGATTGGGAAAACCTTCTCCACCAAAAGGGGGAAGAGTGAAATGAGACAAAATGAAGTGTCAATGGCTGAGAGATTCCAAACAGAGTGGAGAGGTTATCCTGGAGGTTATTCTTATGCATTAAGTAGATATCACCTTGTTATCCAAGATGTAATGGAGAGGCTGGAGGGAACTGCCTGAAAATGTAGAGCTGTGTTCCAGTAGCCATGTTTCTTGATGATGATTGTATAATGATATAGCTTTCACAATGTGACTCTGTGATTGTGAAAACCTTGTGTCTGACGCTCCTTTTATCTACCTTGTCAACAGACGAGTACAATATATGGAATAAAAATAAATAATGAGGGGAAAAACAAAACATATTCACATATATGATTATATTTGATTCTCATAACATCCAGTAAGACTGACATTATTATGCCAATAACAGAAGAAAAACTTGCATTCCCTCTCCAGTGATCCAGCAGACACCACTGTCAGTCAGCCTGAGAATAAGAACTAAATATTAGATTCCCGGAATCTTTACTTAGGTTCCTTCCGCTCTTTTTGAAGGAATCATCATTCAGATGGGAATGAGTATGATTATGATGATCCATAAGAGTTAATGATGAGGACACTGAAAGCATTTAAAGCATCAAAAAAAAATCACACTTGCACACAAGAAAAGAAATCTCATTTTGATGACTTTATACCACTGTCTCAGGTATTTTTTGATGAAATTCAAGTTTTAGGTGTCAAAAAATATGAGCTGTCTCCCTGAAGACTGACTGATGCAAAATATCTCTAATCAAATTATCACAAAAGTAAAGGAAGAAATGTTTATTTTCTATCACTTGGTCTGTCATCTTGGCATGGCCAAGCAGCATAGAGTGTAAGCAGTAAGACTTCTGCTTCCAAAGCAAAACTGAACACTTTTTAAATAATCTCCATTACATAATATCTCCATTGCAAGTAATTTTTATCCAAAGCAAAAGTCCAGATCTTTTTGGCTTCAAGGGCAAGCCACCAGACAAACAAGCCTTCCAAAAGAAGAAAACAGTCAGTATTCCGGTTGGCAATGACAAGGAAAAAATCCAGGAATCTCTTAAAAGCAATTTGTACAGTCACTGTGCTCCACAACTTTATTTCTTTCCATTTTTGATATATTATATTTTCCTAATTAAAAGTCCAGGTTCATTATGGAAAATGTCAGAAATACCCAGTGAGCATATAAAGAAGAGAACTTTAATCTCAAAGAACGTGGCTACCTGGGGGCGAGCCTTCCCGACACCCTCACTGACTCTTGCCTGTCTTGGATACCTGGGGGCGAGCCTTCCCGACACCCTCACTGACTCTTCCCTGTCTTCCCTGTTTCATATTGACCTGCAAATACCACCAGCATCATCTGTCGCCCCTTTTATAATCTACTCTTTTTATGATAGCTTATTGAGATATAAATCACATATAAAATTCATTTTTAAAGTACACATTTCAGTGGTCTTGAAAATTCACAGCATGCAACAATCACAACTATCTCATTTTTGAATACTTTAATCAAAAAGAAACCCTGCACCCATTAGTGGTCACTCTTCATTCCTCTTCCCTCCTAGGCACCCCCTCCCCAGCCCCTGCAATCACTAATCTTCTGTCTCTGTGGATTTGTCTATTCCGAACATTTCCTATGAATGGAATCCTGTAAATGCATGGCCCTTTCTGACTTCTTTCACTTAGCATCATGTTCCCACGGTTTATCCACGTGGTAGCATGAATTGGCACTTTACTCCTTTTAATTGTTGTATAGTATTCCATTGTAGGAATACATCACACTTTACTCATCAGCTAATGGGCAGCTGGATTGTTTCCACTTCTGTTGACACCTATAAATAATGCTGCTGGGAACAACTGCATACAAGCTTTTGCCTGAATTTCCTTTACTTTAGGATGTGTAACCTATGAATGGAATTGTTAAAGTCATATGCTTCTCTTTGTTTAATATTTTGAGGAATGGCCAAACTGTTTTCCAAAGCAGCTTCACCAATTTACAATCTCATCAGCAATGTAAGAGGGGTCTAGTTTTTCCACATCCTCCCCTATACTAATTTTCAACTTTTTAAATGAAAGCTGTCCTTTGGGGTATAAAGTGGTATCCCATGGTGGTTTTGATTTACATTTCCCTAATGGCAAATGATGTCAAACATCTGTTCATTTGTTTATTGAACATTGTGTATCTTCTTTGGAGAAATGGCTATTCTAAAGTACTCTGCCCAGTTAATTTTTTTTATTGTTGCATTATAAGATTTTTTTTATATATCCTGGATACAAATCCTTTATAAGATATATGATTTGTAAGTATTTTCTGGGTTGCCTTTTTAAAAAATAAATTGTGATGCTAATAAATATATAACAAAAGTTTTCTCATTTTAATCATTTTTAAGGGTAAAATTCAGTAGTGTGAATTACAGTCACAAAGCTGTGTAATCATGGCCCCTATTCATTGCTAAAATGTTTTCATCAATCCAAACATAAACTCTGTAACCATTAAGTAGTAACTTCCCTTCTTTCCCTCCCCCAACCCCTAGTAAACTCTAGTATACTTTCTATATCTGTGAGCTTACTTATTCTAGATATTTCATATAAATGGAAGCATGTAATATTTGCTCTTTTGTTTCTGAAATTTCACTCAGTTTAAATGATTTCCAGGCCCATCCATCTTGTAGCATGTATCAGAACATCACTCCTTTTTATGGCTGACTAACGTTCCCTTGTGTGGATATATTACCATTTGTTTATCCATTCATCTGTATTTGGGTATGATGCAACAGTGAAATTGTTGGTTCATATGGTCATTCTGTTTAACTTTTTGAGGAAGTGAAACTGTTTTTCACAGCAGCTGCACCCTTTACATTCCCAACAGCAATGTGTAAGTGTTCCTCTTTCTAGGCACCCTTATCAATGTTTATTTTCTGTTTCATTCATTCATTCATTTATTATATCATAGTCTCCTGACTGAGTGTGAAGTGGCATCTCATTGTGGTTTTGATTTGTATTTCCATGATGACTAGAGATGTTGAATATCTTTTCTTTTTTTTTCTCTAATATTTCCATTTTAGAGTAAAAGTGTCTATATCCAACTGCAAAAGAAACAATGGGATATTATTTGCTTATTTGCTCTGGTTCTTTCACTGAATTAATTCCAAGTGACCCACTGAGCAAAGGGTGCTGTTCTGTCTGTTCCTCAGTAAAGAAAAGGCCACCGATGTCGCACAGGTAGTTTCATACTCAGAATGCTGAACATCTTTTCATGTACGTGCATATTGGCCATCTGTATATTTTATTTGAAGAAATGTCTATTCATGTCCTTTACCCATTTTTAAATTGGGTTATTTGTCTTTCAGCTATTGAGATGTAGAAATTCTTTATATATTCTGGACATTAAACCCTTATCAGATATATTGACATGCAGCTATTTTCTCCCATTCTCATTGTCTTTTCACTTTCTTGATGATGTCCTTTGAGATACAATTAAAAGAAGCTTTTGATGAGGTCCAATTTATCTATTTTTCATTTATTGTTTATGTTGTTGGTGTTATATCTAATAAATCATTGCCAAATCCAAGGTCATGAATATTTTCCTCTATGTTTTCCCCTAAGAGTTTAATGCTTTTAGCTCTGATATTTAGGTCTTTGATCCATTTTGAAAAATTAAATGGATTAAATCCATATGAAAAAATTACTATGTTGTGAGGTAGGCATCGATGGATTTTAATTTTCTTGATGGTGTCCTTTGAGGCACATACATTTTCATTTTGATGAGGACCAATTTATCTATTTTTTTCTTATCACTTAAGCTGTGGGTGCTTGATCAAATAAACCGTTGCCTACCCCAAGGCCATGAATATTCACTCTTCTGTTTTCTTCTGAGTCTTTAATTTTAGGTCTTGCATTTAGATTCATGATCCATTTTGAGTTAAATTTGATACATGGTATGAGGCAGGGCTCCAAACCCATTATTTTGATGTGGATATCCAGTTGTCTTGGCACTGTTAGTTGAAAAGATGAACTTTTCCCATTGAATTGTTGTAGCACCACTGTCAAAAATCAGTTGATCATAAATGTACAGGCTTATTTCTGAACCTTCAACTCTTTCAATTGATATGTGTTTATTCTTATGCCAGAACATAAGATTAGTACAGCTTGATTAGTACAGCTTTACAATGAAAGTGTTTTTGTTTTTTACTTTTTATTGGAGTCACATATGAATAATTAAAAATTTCCCCTTTTTAACCACTTTCAAGTATAATTTCATGGGCATTAATTACATTCACAATATTGTGCTATCATCACCAGCATTCATTATTCCAACTTTTCATTATCTGAAACAGAAATACTGCACCTATTATTTCAGGAGTATTTGACTATTATGGATCTCTTATATTACCTTAAGAATTTGGATCAGCTTGTCAATTTCTACAAAAAAAAAAGGCAACTAGAATACTGATAGTGATTTCATTAAATGTTAAATTTCGGTTGAACTGCCAATTTAAGTCTTCCAATTCATTCACATGGAATGCCTTTTCCATTTATTTAAGTCTTCTTTAATTTGTTTCAACAAAATTTTATAGTTTTCTGTGTACAAGTCCTGCATTTCTATTTTCTTCTTTTACTTGTGAATTTTTTTTCGCATGGGCAGACACTGGGAATCAAACTCGGGTCTCTGACATGGCAGGCGAGAACTCTGCCCGAGCCACCTTCGCACTGCCCTATTTCTGTGAATTTTTAATGCAATTTTGTTGAGATACATTCACACACCATACAATCCAACCAAAGTATACATCAATGGCTCACTGTATCATCACATATTTGTTTATTCATCACCAAAATAAATTTTAGAGTATCCTCATCACTCCTAAAAAAATTTTAAATAAAAAGTAAAAAGATAAAAGAAACCTCAAAACATCCCATACTCCCTGCCACCCCCATTACTGACCCAAAGTATTGGTGTGGTGCATTTGTCACCGTTGGTGAACGAAAAGTAAGATATTAACTGTTAACTATATTAGCCGCACTATTATTAACTTCTTGTAATAGTGCACATTTGTTCTAGTTCATTAAATAATTTTTTCTACATTTGTACTGTTGATAACAGCCATCATTACCACAAGATGTACAGTCCCAGGTCTTAACCTTTTCTTTCTGGTGACAAACTCTAAACTACCCCTTTCCACCACATTCACATAAAATTCAGCATTATTAAACTCGCAATAACATGTTACTGTCACCTCTATTTCCATACGTTTCAGTTTAACCTAGTTAAAAATTCTACACATATTAAGCAACCACTCCCCATTCTCTAGCCTTGGTAACCTATATCCCAGATTTTAGGTCTATGAGTTTACATATGATCATTAGTTCATACCAGTTAGATTATAAAGTATTTGTCCTTTTGTGTCTGACTTATTTCACTCAACATAATGTCCTCAAGGTTAATCCATGTTGTCATGTGCTCCAGGACTTCATTCCTTCTTTTGCTGAATAATATTCCATTGTATGTATATACCGTATTTTGTTTATCCACTCATTTGGCTGATGGACACTTGAGTTGTTTCCATCTTTTGGCAGTTATGAATAATGCTGTTGTGAACATTGGCGTGCAAATGTCTGTTTCTGTCTCTGCTTTCAGATCTTCTGGGTATATACAGAACAACAGAATCTTGTATTTTTTCAAAAATTTATTTCTAAGTATTTTATTCATTTCTTGATATTGAAAATTGATTTCTTCTTCTTCTTCTTTTTTTTTTTTTTTGCATGGGCAGCACTGGGAATCGAACCCGGGTCTCCAGAATGGCAGGTGAGAATTCTGCCACCGAGCCACCATTGACCACCTGATTTTCTTCTTAATTTTTGCATTGGTTATCCTAGAGTGTAGACATGCAATTGATTTTAGTAGGTTGATTTTGTACTCTACAATCTTGCCAAACTCATTATTAGTTCTGATGGATTTTTTTATGTATATGTGGATTCTCTATATACAAGATTATGTCACCTGCAGATTGGGAAAGGGGTCACTTTACTTCTTTCCCAATCTTTTACATGCCTAACTGTTTGGGGTAGGACTTTCAGAACAAGGGTGAACAGAAGTGGTGGGCAGGACACCCATTGCTGGATTATCATTTTAAGGAAAAAGCACCCAGTCTTTCATCGTTAAGTAGGAGGTTAGCTGGGGGCTTATAATCTGCTTTTTACTTGGCATCTCACAGTAAACATTTTCATAAACTGCTAAATATTCTTCTACAGTATATTTTCATGGCTACAAAACATTCTGATATATTACTTCACCAATCCTTCTTCAATATTTATTGCTTGAAACTTTGTGATAAACATCAATCTAGATACAGATTTTGACATACTTCTGATATTGCATTCAGAAAAGGAGCTTAGAAATGCAGTTTTAAATCAAAGTTTGTGCACATATTTTAAGTGTGTTGATATACTGTCAAATTGCTCTCTAAAAGTAGCTATAATAAACGTGTACTGTTCGTATAACCGTGTCTGATTTCTTTAGCTTCGAATGCTTCGGTCTTCTAAAAGATCACAAAGTTTTTCTATTATTTCTGTAAGTTTTGTTTTCCACTTTGTCTGTCCCTGTTTTCATATTCCGTTCTTTTTAATACTCTTATTTGATTGCTTTTCAATTAAAAAAAAATTTCTACCTGTTTCTCTGAAGTTTCTCTTTCTTCTAAAGTACTCATTCAACCCATGATTTTATTTTCTGTGACAATGACTCTAGTGATTAGTGTGTTTTCAAACTTCCTACCATCTTTTCCTCGTCTGTTTGGTCTCTCTTTTATGATACAACGCTTACTGTGAAATTGAGAGCACTGTCCAGTTCCTAAAACCATTTCCATTTCATGCAGGCATTTCTGTCTTCCTCTAATTTTTTAATGGTTTTCTCCAAACCAGCTTTTGCAGGATCTTTTTGCAGATCGATGGACTTTTGCCTGTTTTGTTCCTTTGCTTGTAATAGATGTCTGTCCAGGTAGGAAAGCTGGTGCTGATTGTAGTGCCCTCCTGTGTCACAGCCTACTGCCTACCTTAGAGGAGAGGGCTGCTTTTCCTTTCACTGCCCAGGTCTTCTTCACTTACATTCTGGGTCCAGTTCCTTTTCATAAAATGCAGGGTCAGAACTGGCTGTCTTTGCCTGCTCCTTCAATCTAGGCCTGTCTGTACTTCCACACACATCTCTCTATGCTTCTAACAAGTGCATGAGCATTTTTCTGGTTCCCAGTGCTAATTTGGGCTTCCTCACCCCATGGCATTTTATTGGAAAATTCCACGGGAACCCGGTAAAGTGAGGGAGAGAATTAGATACTGGATTCTTTTCATCATTCAGCTGGAAACCCCAAAGCATTGATTCTTAATAAAAATTGCTGAGGGAGAGATTGTTGGTTGCCCAACCTATCTGGTCTATTCTTCTTTCATGGGAGCAGGACACTGATTCTGGGCTGAGCATATCACTGCCTGTAACAGATGAGGTTTCTCACTTTCTTTCGAAGTTTGGTGTGACCATGTGATTAAGTTCTGACCTAAGAGATGCAAGGAAGAGAGTTGTGGGACATGGGGGTGGGGGAGCCTCCAGGGCTGCTGCTTAAAGGGAGCTGACCCAGCTAGGAAGATCCTTCCCTGTAACTTTTCTTCAGCCTGCGATGCTGATGGGATCACCAGCACATCAGCAGCTATATTACTCTAGGAGGAGGAGAGCTGTGCATTAGCATGGTGCTGGAGAAAAGCAGGTGCCTAGGATTCTGATGGTACTGGGGAGCTGCCGCTCCAGTCACCAGGCTGGTTTCACGTGAGACAGAAACAAACCTCTCTCTTATTTAAACCACTCATTGGCTTTAAGGAAATTAATCAAACCTTATCCTAACAGATAGAGTTTGGACATGCATTTATTAGCACCAGAATAGTCTAACTTTGAGTACCAAGTTCATGATTTTAATCATATCCATTTACATTTGAAATATCAGTTACTTAATTATGGCAACTAATGTTTTCACTTACATAGATGTGTTTTAAAATAAAATCTGTTACCGATAATAAATGGAAAATGGCTATCACAGGACATAAATGGAAGATAATTATGAGAAAGTGATTAAACTTTATATATATATATATATATATATATATATATATATATATATATATATATACTCTTGCCTGTCTACAATCTATTAGGTCCTGAGGGAGATGGACTTCTCAATCAGAAAACTTCATCAAGAATGGAAAAGCACGTTAAGTTTTGTATTATTATTTATTTAATCCCATTTTTACACGCCACACAAAATCATCCAAAAGCCAACTATGGTAAATATTGGGAAAAAAACATATACAGAGAAAACAGCAAGAAAATGAAAATATATGGCTTTGTGTTACACATTTCTCCAAGATGTCGTAGTGCTATAGTGACTGAGATTCTGAAAACGTAAAGTGGAGTTTGATCAATAGAGTATAATTAGTTATTCTACTTCCATTCCATAATATTTGTCGGCAATGCTCAATCAAAACAGATTTGATAGCTGAAATAGCATGTATATATGTTAATACTGTTATGATAAGGTTTTCAGAAACCAAACTTCTTCAAACGACGAAGGCTATATTTCAACTTAGATAAAAGATCTCCATTCCTTCCTGTTGAATTCATCTCTAGCCCAAAAGTATCTCCTTAATCCATAAAATTATACCTGTCACAGTGACTTAACTTCATTAACACAACTTCCGGATCCAATGTAAAATATTAGCGAGACAAAATCTATGGCTCTCACGCTAATTAAGATGGCCTCTTTTGCATTCGTATGATCAGATTCCGACTTTCAAGCATAATTGAAAAACATTTGAAGAGAGTAAGAATTTATAAAGCAAAACAGCTTCTGAAGCAAAATCTACTAACATTATTAAAATATCCTCTCTATAATACCTTTTCCAATTATGCTTCAGATAGGGTGAAATAGATCTTATCCAATCTACTCACTACCCCGAATAATGGAGCTTGTTTTTTCTTTCCTAAAGACAGACATAAAATGAACATTTTCGCAGTGATGATAAAAGTTGAATATATTATTGAAGATACAACCTATAATGCATCTAATTTTCAACTGTGTACACTTTATTAAATAGGTAAAAACAATGAAAAAGCATCAAACAGTCCAAAATACTCACTAAAAAAGTAAAGCTGCTTGCCATCTTCTCCCCAGCAGCCATCACAGCAGCCAATCTCCCGTATAGTCTGCTCTGGACACTTTCTGCTCATAAAAGCACACTTGCCAGGAATCTCCTCAAATGCAGCCTTAATATGCCTGCCATCATACACCCTGCTTTTAGTTTTAGTTTTTTGAACAGCATATACTGGAGACCGGTCAGTGCATGTACATACAGATTTATATTGTAACACATAAGGTAACAGAGATATGTTCTAATTCAAGAACTTCATTAAACAAACGTTTGTGGAGAGTCCACAGTGCACCAGACGGGGCTTTAGGATGTGGGAAAATATTTGCAAAGAAGATACAAATGATTCCTAAATTCAAAGAGTATTCACTCAAGAACTTCCTCATTGGGCGAAACCTTCTTAGCTTTAGTGTGAGACTGGATTTCAAAAAATAAAATAATCCCATACATCAACAAATATTTGTATACGTAAAATACATATAAAATGTATGTGTATATGCAGTGTGCCTATATCATACATATGTTCCATATGCATGTATGATATTCTGTATATACATACAGACACTCTCCATATGAAATGGCATTATGACAGTGCGACCTTCAAAGGAACAGCTTCTTATTCCCCTTCAGGGTACCCATTTCTTAAGGGAAATACTGTATAGATGAAAGAAAACTAAATAATAAGCAATCACTTATATGTCTGCAGATGTCCTGAAGATGCTTTCTGTTCCATTCAAAGAGACGTTTAAACTTCTTGGAAGCCCCTGAATTACTGGATCCAGAAAAATAGCAGCTTATGCCTTTTAGGGACAACTACTTCTGAAAAGTACCCTTACCTTCTTCTCCATGCCCAAGACGAACAGAACTAATTCTTAACCAGGAAGTAATAGCAAAAAAAGAAATAATTCATGCAAGTTTTCTGAGGATTCAAACCCCTTTTTCATGGATAATACAGAACTACCACTAGTCCATGTGAGTAGAAGGCAAGAGAGCACTCAAGAGGAAAGAAAAGCACATGAGTGGAGATCCTTTCCTCCAAACTTCATCATCTGGAAAGGGATAAAATTACCTGTCTGTCTGTCTGTCTACCTACCTACTACCAATTCTTTCTCATTTTTTCTGACTATACCACACAAAACAAGCCTTTTATTGAAGGGACACCTGATTTCCCAAACCACAGTATGACATGGACATCTTGAATGCGTCCCTAATCTGAAAGTCCAACAAGCTAATCCGATGGCACACCATTGTTACATAAGCATTTAAGACAGAACTCAAACGCAGATTCCCTCTTTTTCTTCCATATTGGCCCTACAAGTTGTGAAAAATCTTCAAACAAAAGGAAACATCCAAAACCAGAGCTACCAATGACCCAAACCTCCAACCACCAGCCCCAAACAAGGCTTCTGGAGCACAGAAGGGAATCCAAATCAAATTATAGACAAATTGGTTTGAAACGCTCCTTGATGACAAACCAAAAAAAGCACAGTAGGCAGCCACTGAGATTTATGTCCTCTATATAATGGAAAATAAATATATTTTCCAAACATTGACCTATGAAGTTTAAAGGTCTGCCCTCCAAAAATAATGTGTTCCATACCTGGGATTCTTTCTTCAGTTATTGTTCAAATGTTCAGTAATAACAGGGAACAAAAATCAACCTCCATTGGCAAATATATGTGACCAGACTAGGAATTCTCCAGACTCACAGATGAGGTTTGGGGAGACTAGAGTAAATGAAGAACTACTGAGTTTCCAAGTCCCTCTTTTCCCAGCTGTGACTCTGGTGAATATCAGACACAGATTCATGTTTTAATTTCTCTCTAAAGTGACACACAAATCCTTGTGATCCACAGAGAAGAATTTCCTGTGTCATTAAGAAATGCCTGCACAGAGGTCCCATGGACCCCTCTTTTATAACCCGTGCAAGTTGTGCCATTTTGTCAGAGATGCCCCCACTCTTGGTTCCCCCTATCACATGGGAGCGAAAGGGGCCAGGATGAAGTGGAACACCATTTGTAGGCAAATCCCATCCACGTGGGGCAGGCCTTACAGGTGACAGGCTATGCTGGGGTTGGAGTGGGCCCTCTGTGACCGACAGGCCCCCTCTCCCAGTGAAGTACCTCATCCACCAGGCCTGGAGGCGTAAATACACACACACACGCACGTGCGCGCACACACACACAATGCACATTGCAGGGAAAGTGGTTGTCAGCCAATCTAGAGGAGAGGAGGCCACAACTGCAGGTGACGTGAACCCATCCAAGGCCAGCTGGGACTCACCTGTTTTCCAAGCCAGCAGATTTCTTCTGACAGACGATGACAGCAGGTGCGTACCTCCCCGTGTGCTCAGAGCTCTCCCTGACTTCCCAGATAGAGGGGCTGCTGGCTCTCACCCCGACGATGCTCACGCCTCTCTTCACCTTTGCCCTGTTGGAGACAGTAAATGCATTTCTCAGACAGCGCCGGGGGTCCTGTAACCGCTGCTGCTGGAGCAGGGAAGCTAACGAGGCACCATCGCCTTGCAGGGCTAAGCTCATGTAAAACAGGATTTAACTGCAGTCACTTTCCATCCAGCTGTCCTTTCCCTGTTTTTTTTTTTTTTCTACCTTTTCCAGGGGAGCTAGTTGAGAGCACACTGACAGGAACAAGCATTAGTTACATGAGAAATAGAATATTACTGCACTAGTGCATGCTTTCAGCTTTAAAAAAAAAAGAACCACCTGGAAATTCTGAGACAGGTGGAACTAAACAGAAAGGGGAAATGAATTAAAACTGAAAAAACAAAACAAAACAGAGTCCCTTCACTGAATGTCTTGTATGAGCCAGGCATAGATGGACACTTCATCTATATTATCTTACCTAATTCTCTCAACTACTTTGCGAGTCCAAAATGAGGAAGACGAGGCACTGACAGGCTAGGGAACTAATGGGGGCTCCCACACCAGAGGTGGAGCTGAGATTTGAGGGCCATCTGGCCTCTAAGTCTGTGCTTTTTCTAATGCATCCTCGTCATCATCATCGTCATACTAATTGAGTATCTGCCACGAGCCAGGCACTCTGCTAAGTCTATGACAGCTTCATCCCATCTAGCTCATATAACCACCCCCTGTGACCAGTACCTCTTTAATTTCCCTTAAGCAGGTAAGAAGCCAGGGGTTTGGAGAAGCTGAGGTTTACCTGGCTGCATCCACATCTCATGAGTACATGAGCCAGGGTTTAAAGTGGGTGCTAACACAGTGCAGGAAGGAGACGCTTTCTTCGGTCTCACCTCAAACTTCCAGGCGCTGAAGCTTATTTTGAACCCATTCACATTCTCTATTACTCAGCACTGGTGAGAATATGTCATGCTAACATCTGTTTGGACTTTAGACAAAAACAAACTGACCAAAGTGTCCTTTCCATCACAGACTTCATTTCTTATTTCTATCCTCCATTCATGAATTCCTTCCTTCCTTTACTCGTGGAATGGAAAAGATGATAATGGCTACAGCTTTTCCCTTCAAGATACCAGTAACCTTTCCTCGGAGAGAGGCTGGATGAGTGAGGAGAAAACACAGCAGAACTGGTTTTGTCCTGCGTCCTTATTTTTCTCTAAGAGATTTCAAATTTAACGAATATACGTACAAGGATTTACAAGCTCATGGTGAAAGGAGAACACGATAAATTGCAAACAGCTTGATTTACAGCCTGACTTGTATGTCTGCTGCTGTGTTTCCTCGTTTGGGTGGCTTGGGGTAAATGGGCCCTTTGAAAGTGACCAGGGGAAGTCAATGCCAACTGTGGCAGGGCCGGAGATGCGAATTCCGGGCTTAGAATAGGTCTATGAGTAGGAACACATAGGCCAGGAGACAGCTGCCAGGTCTCCGTCTCTTAAAGGGCGCATTGCTAGCTTGACCAGACTTGACAGGTGGAACTTCTCTCCCTAACGGCGCTCAGGTTGGGGCTTAGAGGGAAAAGGTGTGCAGGCCGGTTTCTAATGTTAAGAACACGATTTCCCATAGAAACAAAGTTTACAGGGATTGGGCAGTGATGTGTTCACAAAATAGCAGACCTGGGACTGCTCCCTGAAAAAAGCATCCTGCAAGGAGGGGCCCCTTGGCTGGAGTTGGGGAACGCGGATTTCTGGAGGGCTCCCAGAACTGATAAGATGGGCTAACTGTGCATAAGCTGCACAAGCAACGTGGTTTAGGCTGAGCGCCCGCTTTCCTTCTGGGAGTCTGGAATTTCGGTGCATGCCAGGCAGTGGGGCCCATGTGACCAGCCCCCGACACAATCCTGGACGCTGAGTTGCTAATGGGCTCCCCTGATAGACAGTGTTTCACACGAGTCACCCCAACTCGTTAACGGGGGCAATTAAGCACATCCTGTGTGGCTCCCCTGGGAGAGGATTCTGGAAGCTTGATCCTGGGTTCCCCAGGCTGCAGCCCACAAGACCTTTCCCATTACTGATTATGCTTTGTGTCCTTTCGTGGTGATGTGTCTTAGCACAGATGCAGCTGTACACTGAGTCCTGGGAGTTCTGCTAGTGAATCATTGTACCTGGGGGTGGTCTAGGGGACCCCGACTCACATATTGATTTGACAAGTCTATGAAGAGGGAATGTATCGTATGTGGGCCTGAAGTGCTAAAGGACAGCATTTCCAGAAGGCGCTCATCATAAATAACAACATTTTTATGGGGGAAAAACTAGTTTAGTGTTTTAAAAAGCCACTGTAGAAGTAAACATTTCGGATGCAGTCATTTCTAAATTGAGAATTGCATGCCTGGGCCACCGTCTGAACTTGCGGTCGTGCAGGGGAAACACCAGGTGAGTAAGATGAGATTTCCGCGTTGCAGAAACTCAATTAAATCGCAGGCAACACTTCACTGTGGACAGCTACCTTTATATTGAGATGAATTCTAAAGACTGTCCCAATTACCGTGCACTGGAATTTTACTGACTCAAATGTGCTTGAAATAAATAGGTCATTAACCTGGATTTGGCGATCTTTATATAACGCAGGAAATATCATTGTATAGGTATTTCCTGATATATAATGGGTTGGTAATCTCTTAAATTTTATTCATAAGCTGGCCATTTGGAATTCAGATCATGTTTCTCCCATGAATCGTTTCTAAGATCCTAAGAAAGTACACAGTTCTTTATTTAACCCATGAAGTGTCCCAAATGTGTTGCTAATAATTCTTCTGCAGCTACATGAAGCTGCAGCTTATAGCATTATTTCTAAGAGAAAAATCTTTCTGAAACATAGCACAGGACACTGGGAGGGTGTCTTTCCTGGACAGAGAACATTTTCATACGAGCAGACACATTTCTAGGGCCTGTTTCTGATGCTCTGAATTGGAAAAGGGATGTGTGTTGAGCAGACATTCTACTGTAGTGTGCAGAAATCAAATATGAGCATACATAAGAAAACTGGGGGGCGAGTCCTCGGAGAACGTACCTGTGTTATCGACCTAGCAGCTTTGATTGGGGTTAATATTTCAGAAACGCTAATCTCAGCATTGCAAGCCGCAGCTTTTAGGAAGCATTAAGGTAGTTCTTGGAATCTGTGTGGTTTGGCCTCACTGGGTCTGTACCAAATGCTAATTTCCTCCTTTGTTAATGATGAGTGAGTTACTTACATTCATTAACGGAGTTTTATAACCTATTTGTGGTTCAATAAATAAAGGTTACGCTGACAACTTCATTACACAGAGATAAACATAACACTTGATTTCAGAAGACACTTCACTGTATATTCATACTTAATAATATATCCACCATGGTGATGGGGGCAAAAAAGTCCATAATTTCCCCTACAACATGCACCTGCACAGCGGTTTGGTATAAATAAAACTTGACAATATACTGTATTTTTTTAAACATAACAAAGTTATGGAAAATACATCTGTGTGTGTGTATGCATATTCCAAACACAGTACTCAGTGGCGTAATACAAACAGCTAGTGTCTGGACAGAGAGTGTGGTGGACACTGATTGTTTTGCTCTCCGGAGTCAAATCCCTTGGATGGCTTGGTGAGGGCAGATTTTGCTGCCCTGACCCACCTCGGCCCCATCCTGTGCCACTGTGACGGTGCTGGTCACTAAGAGCTCCCCTCACCACCCTGGTCAAGAGCTGGACGTGGACCCCAAGCCAGCACAAGCTGGACGCTCTCTCCCTAGACTTAAATCTTCAGCAAAAAGACACCGTCAACAAGAAGGATTAGAGGAAATTCGCCCAGCTCAGTGTGAGCTGGTTGGCACTGTCTGGTCCCCCGCGATTCACAGAGCCTCGCCTTGCTGCATGTGGGTCTCAGCCTGTCTTCTGGGTCTATGAAATACTTTCCACCTGTCCAGCCCAGACTCTTCCTCCTCAGAGATGATTACCTTCATTTGCAATTGTCTTGTAAGGGCAGACTAAGATGCTGTAACAAAGAGAACTCAAAAATGTGGCCATCTCCAGAGCAAGGAAGTAGATTTCTTTCCCCCGTGGTAACTTCCTGCTGGTGTGCCAGTTCCGCGGATGGTTCTTCTCTGCTCGCTCATGGAACCATCAAGGCTGAAATGTCACTTGAGCCTACGGCTCCTGCTGTCCTTCTCTCCACCGCCATCTCAGCCGACAGCAAAGGTGAAGAGCCACAGGCAAGGGCAGGGCCAGGCGCTTCCCCTTAGTAAATGAGGCAGACTCTGCCCACCAGCCCACTCGCATTCCAGCAGAAAGAGCCTATTCCTGTGTGGTCCTGCGGCCGTACCTCGCTGCCGGGCAGGAGCTACGTGGACGTCAGTGTACAGCTGGTCAGCTGGGTCCTCCCCCTAAATCTGTTACTGTGGAATAACGAGCAATGTCCTTTGATGGACAATTAGCATCTCTACCATGGCAACCAAGGGATTCCAACTGAAGGATGTCGTCAGGATCTTAAAGACTTCAAATTGAGACTCACGCTGATAACAAATGCACCACAGAACGTGTCCCTGCTCAGGCACTTCCATCAGTGAAGGCGATGTTAGGGTGCAGACTCAAAACAGGCCCATTCATTCATACATTTCAAAACTAAACTGTCAAACTAGTACTATGTGGGCTACAGAACATACCCAAAGGTAGAAATAAAAAATGATCAGATGCCATACAATCCTGCATCCTATCCTACATAGTTACCCAAAGTAGCTGAAAACGTATGTGCACGCAAAAACTTCGATAGGGATGTCTATAGCAGCTTTACTCACAGTTGCCAAAATTGGATGCAACCAAGATGCCCATCCGTCAAGAAATGAGTAAATGATTGTGAAGGGGTCAATACAGGCTGTGAAGGGGAAGACGCGTCGGCAGGGCTCCATACTGCCTGATTCCAGCTATATGACATTCTAGAAAAGGTAAAACCACAGGGACAATAAAAACGGCAGTGGTTGCCAGGAGCTGGGGTGGGGTGGGAATGAACAGGGGGGCACAGTGGGGTCTGAGCACAGGGAATCTATCCTGCGTGATGCTGTGAGGCACACAGACGGCATTGGGCAACGGCCAAGACCCAGAAAATGGCACAGCACAAAGGCTGAGACTGGATGGGAACTTTAGTTAACATGAGAAATCAATATCGGTTCATCAATGGACACTAATGTGCCACACTATGGCAAGATGTCAATAAAAGGGGAAACTGTGTTTATGTGTGTGTGTGTGCAGGGGGTATTTGAGAACTCTGTACTTTCTGAATAATTTTGGTAAGCCTAGAATTACTCTACAAATAAAGCTTATTAAAAATTGACGACATAAAAACAAAACAAGATACATAAAAAGAGGAATTGCAGTGTATTTGTTCCCTTTGACCTCAAAAAGAGATCTATTTAAGATCTGTGTGTGTACATGTCTGTGTGTTTGTGTGTTTGTCAGCAAAGGTAGAGCAGAGAGCGAGCGAGCAGGAGGGCAGAGAACCGTGGCTGAGCTCACTCTTTCTAGAGTCTGAGTATGAGAAGAGAAGTGGGGCTGCTGTGCCAGTGTCAGGACATGTCTAGAATGCAGATACCGATGTCAGAAAGCATCCCTGGACAGTCAAGGCAGTAGCAGCTAATACTGGCCTCCATCAGGAATCACATCAGGATTTCAGGACTTAGAGGAAGGAAGGGAGGGAGAGACCCCAGCTACTTCTCTCGGTTCCAAGGGGAAAAACTTGCCTGCTGTGCCTCCCTCTCCCCAGGAGATTTAAATGCACGCATAGATATTCGATGCCAGGTCTCTTAGTAGACAAAATCCTGGCTAAAATCTGCTATCTCCATTGCATTGTCCTTTATGAGGGTCTGTGTATGGAGTGGTACAGTTTTCTCCCTGCCACCCACTTACCTAATAGATCTGGTTCATTCCATCTCTCCCAATCAATCAATCAATAGAAAACTCTTTATCCGTTGGTTCAAAGTCAAACGAAAACCCCTTTGGGTCAAAGCAAACCATTTTAGAATTGTTCACTGTCTCCTTATTTTCTCTCATTAATTGTGTGTAATAAAATCCACTCCATTATCTCATATGTGGCAGCTATATTATCAGTGTAATTCTGCAACCTGATTGGATATGAACATGTGATTTCTGACTTGTAATTGGCCGGAAACAATTTACGACAATGCCATCTTACCTCAAGTCCACAGGTTTGAGCAGCTTCTTACATTGTGGTTATTTCAAGAATCACTTTCAGCCTTGTCCCTACACCCTGGGTCTGGCTTGGTCAACAATTATAATAACACGGTTGTTTATGGCTTTCTTAGACCTTCTTGGTGAAACATCCCTCTTCTCCCTTTTGTGACACTGGGCCCCTCTTCCTCTCACTGGAATATGCTTTGCTAAGTCTCCTTGCCATGGCTTTTGGACAACCCCAAAACACACAAAGACCAGTAGTAATAATCTAAATTGGCGGGTTCCAAAGTGTTTTTAAAAAGGACACTTATCAGTAAAGAATGCAACCTTAATATAGGCCTATTTATTTATAAATTTTACACTTGGACAACTGAACTAATGTTATCTATAAGCATAAAGCCTATACAAAAATAGAAATTAAAAATGATGAAATACCTATGTTGAGAAGCCCTGGCAGTGCCCTCCGTAACCCCAATGCACCATCCCACAGGCCCCGCGGCGCACACACCCCACTTTGAGGGGCACCGCTCCACCCCCGGGAGCCCTTAGTTCCCAGACTCATGACAATTAACACACAGTGGGCAGAAGTCCCGGACACTGAACTGTGATACTGGAAGTAGACACAACCAGTATCAACTCCACTGCCAGCTCCGTGGGCACATGTGCTTTTCTGAGGATGAGGGAGCCTGCCTTCCCACTGTCAGCTTCTTTGTGAAGTTAAATTTAGGATGGCAGTCAGCCACTCCAAGGTGACCCGCTTTTGATGTCTCGCTGCCCATGAGCGCTGTAAGTGCCGGGGCGGGGGGGGCGCAAGCCAGCCTAGGGTGCAGCACGCTCCCCAAGAACTGCCATCTGGAGGAGACTGCAGAAGAGGACGTCAAATCTTGGGAGGAGTTTTTCACCTGATGGGGGTCTCCCAGCGCCCAGGGAGGGGAGCCAAGGCAGGAGAAAGGAGGTGTGGCCACGGGCAGGAAGGAAGAGGAACATTTCCAGCCCACGGCGGACCAGCTGAACTCCAACACAACCCGGAAGTGGAACCCGTGTCCATAATCAGAATCTGCAAACTCCACTAAGTTTGCAGGAAAACCCAGGCCGCGTCTCAAGGCAGCCACGGCCTGCACGTCTTGATGCTGTGAGGGAACGAGGGCCCAGGGCTGTCAAGCCTTCACAATATTTAAGAGAAGCTGTGAATCCTCACTTCACGTGATATTGCAAAATTCTGAAAATACCGTGTTGGTAAGCAAAGCATCTGAGGATCTGGTACTATCAGTTAACGATTCCGTGAGCTGGAACTCGGTAAATTCTGAGTGAGTGAATGAACAAATGAAGGAATGCATTTGAACCTTTCTTGTTACCTCTGAGGTACAGACAGAGGTATGCAAGCACAGAAATGCATTTACATTTACATCTTTCCCTATGCATTTCTCGATTAAGTAGATTAAATATGTCGACTACGGAAAGACAGCAAGAAATACACAAACACATATAGAAAAAGTAAAAACCACACGAATACCCATCACTCTGAACCTAAACTTTCATGTTTTGGTCATCCACCTTCCAGGCACCTTGTTATACTCATAGTCACACCCAAGCTACAATTTTATATAAATAGGATCCTGCCTAGGGCTGCCACTGGCCACAAGCTAGTGCACTGACCAACCCCAGAGGGCACCGTTCATACAGATTATGATACGAATAAGCCTCTTAGAACTGAGCAGTGCACAGCCTGCCCAACTGCACATGGCGGCCCTGTTTATGCTTTTTCCCATCACAGATGACCCCATCTCTACCAGCTCCAGGGACAAAAGAAATAATTCAAAGCAGGAAACCCAAGAGAGCCCAGAAAGGAGAAAAGCCAAAGTGATGGAGCATTGCGTCTTGGGCAAAAGGGGGACTGACACGTGGTATCAAGACCTGGGCATGGACAAAATTCCCAAGATGAGCCGGGACCTGACATCATGGGATTGAGAAAGCCTTCTTGACCAAAATGGGGAAGAGAGAAATGAGAAAAAGTAAAGTTTCAGTGGCTGAGAGATGTCAGAGTCGAGAGGTTATCCTGGAGGTTATTCTTATGTATTATGTAGACATCTCTTTTTAGTTATGGTGCATTGGAGTGGCTGGAGGGAAGTACCTGGAACTACTGAGCTGTGCTCCAGTAGCCTTGATTCTTGAAGACGAGTGTATAAAGATATAGCTTTTACGGTGTAGGTGTGTGATTGTGAAAACCTTGAGTTTGATGCTCCTTTTATTCAGGGTACGGACAGATGAGGGGAAAGATATGGGTAAGAAGTAAATACACAGTGGGGGGGATAAAGGGTTAAATATATTGGGTAGATGGGAATACTAGTATCAGTAAAATAGAGGGAGGAGTAAGGGGTATGGGATGTATGAATTTTTCCTTATTTCTTTTTCTGGAGTGATGCAAGTAAGTGAGAATGGTGATGAAAAGACAACTACGTGATGATATTGTGAGCCACTGATTGTACACCATGTATGGACTATATGTGTGTGAAGATTTATCAGTAAAAATATTAAGGGGGGAAAAAAAAAAGACTTGGGCCTGGATGGGTCATGGGCTTTGAGGACATCCCATTTCTCCCAGGATGTAAATGAATCAGTGCCTCTCCCACCTCTGAACTGGCCCGTGGGCTTTCCTTGGCAGCAAAGACAGCTGTCAGTGTCCTCAAAAGTGGTTTTAGAGCTGAGCGCTCCGTGCACATAATCTGCAGTCTTTCCAAGCACCTGGTCTTCCTTGATGTGCAGAAGAACGTTCCATGAGGCCAGCCCTTCCTGCCCCAGGTCAGGACACATGCGGGATTAACAGAACGGAGCGCAGAAGGGATTGCCTGCTGGCTCGGCGTGAGGCCAGCAGGCTGAGGGCGGACGGCAGCTGTCAGAAGCTTTGGAGGGACCTCCCCACTACCCACCAGCACCCCAGGGTGCTAAAGGGAGCAGCTGAAGCATGCGATGAACCACACGTAGTGAGTAAACCAAACCTGTCCTTTCATTTGTGTATTTGTTCACTGATTCGTTCAAGAAATGCTTTTTGCGTTCCCCTTCATCTCAGGAAATGTTCTCAGCACTGAAAATGTAGTTATGGACAAAACACACATGCACTTCTTTATTATGTTGGCAAGTTCCTTGAAGAAAAAATAAAGCAAGGCAAGAGGACAGGGAGGCCTGGGGTGGTGATTTTAGATGTTTTAGACAGGGAAAGAGTTAATTTTTTATAAGCTGCATGTCTGCCAAATGGTAAAGCCCCAAATTAAAGCCCACGGGCAGTAGGAGGAAAATAAATAGACGTCTTTTTAAAATTGATTTGTGCTTTGCCCAGCACTTGAGTAGGGGAAACAAACTCCACTGGTTCCCACTGAAAAAGTCAGGCCACCATCCAAGAGTCAAGAGTGCCATTTAAATATTCTATAGCTTATTTTGGGAGATCACAGTTTATGTATTCATGGGAATAATTATAACTCCATGCAAACCAGTTATTCTCATCTGAAAACAAACAAACAAGCCTCGATATAGACCCCTCCTTCCACACAACCTCCCAGTAAACGGACACTCAAGTGGAAAGAGAACAGCAAGCGAGGGGAGGACGCCACATGAGCTCAAAACCCTTTCTAGAAAAACGGGCCAAATCATTCCCGCCATTGGTAATAAACCAATGACGACAGCACACACCCATATTTCCATGAGTAGAATGGAACCACCTTCCTTCCATATTCCTTACATGTCAATACATTTCCCACTGCACGGACATCAAATAAACCAGCACACATGCAAGAAAACAGCCCTATTTCTAGCTCAATATGTTGAACTCTATGAGACAGAGTATCAAGTTCTTTACACGTATAAGGTAGAAAGTAGATTTTATTATTATTATTATCATTTTCCTTGTTGCTTAGAAACCTGGACATCTGACTGGCCGTTAACCCATTCCCCCTTCTCCGTCTCACCCAAAGAACCATCACTCTCCACTGTCCTGGTTCTTCTAAGATAAAGCACAATCCCTGAGCTCCAATGGCAGAGATCAGGTGCAGCCACGAAGTTCAAATCAGCCTTAGAAATTCCAGATTTGGCGTGGACAATAATAATCTTTTATTTGCAGAAAAGCAGGGGTAGCCTGCCCTACAAATGAGATTTTTAGAATGTTCCACTAAATTCCATGTGGAATTTCCAGGGCCTCCCAATGCATAGACGGGCTGGGGTTTGTTTGGTTCCCAGGGTTTTGGATAAGACCTAATTTTATTGTCTAGTCAAAGCCCCAACCCTCTAATTTCACTAAAACACATAATAGGATTGTATTGCTGTTTTCTCAAGCTTTCAAAATTATCAGTGTTGTAGAGGAATTGGTAAAATACACTTCTTTAATTAAGGAAGCATTCTAAATCAAACCCATAACTATGGCTAACAAACTCAGATTTTCAGGGATGTCTTTTGGGGGTTGTTAAAATTTTAGTAACTTTCTTTTTCATTGAAAAACTAATGTATGCAAATTGTAAAAATCTCAAATGGTGCAAATGGGGATACAAAAAAGCAAGAGTCTCTTTTACTGCTGATGTATCCCATCTCTCCAAAGAGAGTCACATATTTAAATACAAAGATATTTAAAAACAGCAGTACTAACACTTTGTACACATGTTCATATGTTAGATATAAAATATGTACAGTTAAAAGCTATCTCTGGAGGTACATCTATATCAGCACTTAATTCACTGCTTTCTTCTTATTTTTAAACTACATACTAAACTACATAATCTACTAAGTAGGTGTATTTGAATAAAAGAGCCCATGTGATGGACAAATCGTGGTTTCCAATCTTCTGATAATGCTTCAGAGAATTTCCATATACACAAAGTTGTGTACACATAAGCAAAAATACATTTATCAGATAAATTCCTGAAAATAGCATTACCAAGTCAAAAGCGATGCATGCTTTTAATTTTCCCAAGACTTCATTCAAAGAGATTCTACCGATTGAAACTTACATGGAAAATATGCTAATGTGCCTGTCTTCTGGCTTCTGGTCTTTGCATATTTGAAAAATAGGGCATTTTATTGACCATGAGGTCTGAACAATATGCATGTGTTTAAACTTGAATATCCTTTTTTATTAAATGCCTGTTTACCTCCTTTGTCCATTTCTCTATTGCTTTATTGGTCCTGTTTCCACTGTTTATTAAAAAATTGATTTGTAAGGAAAATTAATCCCTTTATCCAAATGGAATTTATTTTAGTGTGAGAAGTGAAACAGGGATCCAGCTTTGATTTTTCCCTATAAGGGTTTTATCAGCACTTTTTATTAAATGATTCATCTGGTACTGATGCTTTAAAATGCCACCCTTAATCTACACTAAATTCACATATGGGTTTACGTTTAACTTGGGCCTCTCCATTCACTTTTATCGATCTGCCTGCCTTCTTACGTGCCAGTACCTGAATTCCTTTAAACACAAGCGTTTCTCACATGTTTTAATAACTGGCAGGGCTATTTCCTTTTGATTGCCTTTTTATTTCAGGGGTATCTGGAGGCCTCATAATTCAAAAGGAACCATTAGCATATTTTGAAAGGTTCCATTTGCAAAAATGTGCCCCTGAGATATAAATATTTCACTGCGTAGCAGGCTATAGGCAGCACCCCAACATCCACTCTGAAATTAAGTCAGTTCTGCGGGGGTTCTCCCTTCGAGGCATGCCGCGCTGTCACAGGGACCAGGGTGACTCCTGGATCTGAAATCTGCACTGGCTGCTTCACGCACATCCTCCTTTACAAGTATATTCTTACAGGGATGCCTGGTGTGCCCTGAAGATATTCCCACTTCGATGGGAAACAGCCCACGGGCCACGTACCCAGTAAGCCTGGCCTCCACAGTAGCACTCCTGTTTCTCCCAGCCACGCGATCGGGTCAGGGGTGCATGTCCCCCCTTAGCCAGTTCCATCTGACGAAAACTCAGGGGTTCTCAGCAGCTCCAAGAAAAAGCCCTGACACCCTCCCCCACCCACGTCCCCAGCTTGACTGTGTCGCACTACTGGACAACGAGGAAACTGAGAACAAAGGAGACACATGGGAAGGTAGGCCCTGGAGAAGGACAGAAAGGGAGTCCTGCTGACATTGTGTGCACCCTGAATCCAACTGTGCTGAAGCAAGGTCTCTGCCTGCCGTCTGGGCTCGGGAGACTCCAAATCCCCCATTACCCCATCTTTTTGATTTTTGCTTTCATCATTTTGCGTTCAGTTTCTTTCACCCGAAGCTGAAAACACGTCTTCAGATGTTCAGAACCAACACGGGTTGTTTTTTTTGACAAAAGTCCCCACTCTTCCGGGAAATGGAGACAAAACTAAATTTTGGTCCAATCAGGTGATTCCACTCCAGTCTAAATACCTGGAGTAACTCATGAATGTTGAGTCTTTCCTAGTTGCCTCTGCTTCTCCCCAGGGAGTCAGCTGGGATGGCTGGAGGACGGAGGCCTCTGGTCCTGGTGGGAGGCGAGGTGGCCCTCAGTCCCATCTGGCATCAGAGACCTGCGTGTCCCAGCTCATTTGCGGTGGGTTACCACCAGGCAAAGAGGCATTGCTGGCATCTTCTGTTGAAGCCAGCATCTGTGGGAGGTGGGGGTCTCATTGGTATTACAGCACCCCCAAAGTCTGGCCACCATCAGCCACCCCCTCCCACGCCCTGGCACTATTTCCTACAGTCGTAAACCACGAGTTCATTTTATTTAACAAGTGCTCACGTAGCCCTTGCTATCAGCCAAAGCACTTGGCAAATATCAACCCATGTTTTATCATATGCTCTAAGTACAACACCTTGCTTGACAACTTTAATTCATTCCTGAAGCCCTGCTGCTCGGTGAAATTAGAAAAACAATCCCATTAATTTTAATGGGGAGAAATTGTGGCACCTCCACTCCATTAGGCGCTGCAAGCCTGAGCTGACCTGCACCCTCCTGGGCGGCAGTGTGTTAAGGCATTCAGTCCCCTCCAGTTCCCAAAGAGCCAGGAGAGAGTCTTCTCAGCTCATGGTTCCCCTAATCTTTCCAACACAATCCTGGCTCCCCAATCAGAGTTTGTGCCTAGCAGGTGGCCATGGGGACACAGAGCTCACTCTCCCACTGCCGCCGCCATCCGCTGCCTGTCGCCCCGCAGACCCGAAGCTGGATCTCCAGAAGTGGGGTTCCCTGGGCCCCACCTTCTCCATCCTGCTCCGAGGTATAAGAAAACCCATCCATTTAATCTGCTAGGCCTCTTAGTCTCCACGGTTCCATAACAAATCACCACAAACTGGTGGCTTCAAATGACAGGGAATTATTCTATCCCAGTTCTGGAGGCCAGAAGTCCAAAATCACAGGTCAACAAGGCTAGTTCCCTCTGGGGCTCTGAGGGCGGATCCGTTCTGGGCCTCGCTCTGGCTTCTGGGTGTCCCCAGCCATCCTTGGGGTCCCTGCCTTGTAGATGCATCATTCCATCTCTGCTCCACTTCACATGGGCTGCTCCCCACCTGCATCTCTGTGTCCACGTGTCCCTCTTCTTACAGGGACATGGTCACTGGATTTGGGACCCACCCTGATGCAGTCTGACCGCATCTTAGCTTGATTGCACTTGCAAAGACCCTATTTCCAAATAAGGTCAAGGTCAGATTCTGGGTAGACATGAATTTGGGGGACCCTTCAAAATAGTACAGTGTCCCTGATGATATGCTAAAAAAAAGGGCGGGGGTAGGGTAAGGGAGATTTTCAAAAGATTCCTGTCTTACTCCACAAAATCTGGCTTTCAAGCTGATTGTCAAGCTGGGAACAAAATAATCCCATCTTACATATTAGAATCTGGGCGTTGAGCTTGCGTTTTCTCTCTGATTTCCTGCGGTGCAATTACCAAGGAGAACCGGGCTTTAGGCCCCAAAACTTCCATGTGAGTGTGATACAGGTCGTGTCTGCTCACATTTTGTTGGCCCAAGCAAGTCCCATGGCCACACCTAACGTCACCTGGGTGGGGAAGGGTCTCCTCCCACCTTCTGCCCCAGGCAGGCAGAGCCCTCGGACCCACTAAGAAGAAAGGCATTTACTCAGAGGTACGTGAGGGTCAAATATATCAAGTGTTTCAAAAGAGATGAACACTTAAGGGATACAGCCTCATTTTACAAGCAAGATAGCCAGGGTTAGGTAGAGGCTTTGGAGACTGGACATGTTGACCATTAGACGTGGGAAAGGAAGGGGGCACTTCCTGTACCTTCACTTGCCAAGGGTAGAAGTGCAGGGCTCCCTCCACTTTCCTTCAGGCACCTGGGCTTGCTTCTCTCCCTCCTCTGCAGTTCTGTGTGGGTCATGTGGCTTGCTTTGGCAATGAAGTGGGAGCTTAAGCTACAAGTTTCGCATTTGGGGCAGCTCTAGGGTTACAGCTGTGTCAGGGTGTCTTCCTCTAGTTCAGCCGTCGTAAATGTTCCAGAGGGCGCCTGTTCCATCACCCTGGACCCTGACTGAGCGAGACCCCAAGCAAAGCTCCCGACAGATCTACAGAGAGAGAGTGATGAGCCCGGTGGTTTCAAACCACTGAGGTGTAGGGTTTATTTGTCATTGCAGCATAACTCAGTTGATACTATCTCAGAGAAATCCTTTCTGACTTTTTTAACTAAAAGGATACAAACTTGAAGCTGCAGTCAGGATTTGTGGTTGCTTTCTCAGCCCTGATTATACAAAAGAAAAACTAACCTGGTGGTCATTAGGAAAATGTGTTCTTTGAGTAGAGCAGAGATCATTCGGATAAAAAAAACAGAATCAGTCCATTTTCTTGATGACAACAAGTACTGACTGCTACACTGATTAATTTTTCCCCATATTTTTATATTTAAAATTCCACACAGAGAAACTTGTAATTGAGTTTGTAGCCTTAGGACCTGAATGACAGGACTCAATTCCTGTTTTCACGCCTATAAAATGGAGTTTATGGAACAAAGGCTTCTTGCCATGTCCCTCCTCTCTACCTGCCACTCCAAAGTTGTTCTTTCTTGCCGCATCTCCCCAGCCTCTGGATTGACACCAAAGCATAACACTTGGCAGCACACTTCTAAAACCCCTCCTCTGTTGCCATTGTGTGGTGGCATTTAACAGCCTACATGCTGCAATCCTGTTATTTGTCAGCAGCCAGCTGTTCCACTTTCTACAACACTTAAGTAACAATTTCACAGCCATTACCAGTCTGCAGTAATGACACTGGCTGAAAGCTAAGTGCTAAACTGGTTGTAAACTACAAAGGAAACCAGGGAGGTGAAGACAGACACTTGGATAAATGAAAACGGACAGCGTGTGCATTTTAATTGGTTGATTTAAGTCTCCACTCAGCACTCCTTCCAACACTTCAGTCTACTTGGTGCCTAGAAGAGATACGGCAGATGGTATTTTCCAAAGATGGCCACTGAAGATTCTCCTATCCCACACGCTGTTCTTACGATGGGACTTGTCCCTCCTTCCACCAGAAGAAGGCAGCTTGGTAAAAACCACGCCTGGTGCCTACTGAGGCTGGATTGTAAGGGACAGGCCAGCTTCCCCCTGCTTCTCTTGCAATGTTTGTCTTCGGAATGACACCACTGCCAGTCCTGTTTGTGAGTGAGCCTCTGGAGAGGTCCCTGGTCCTGCCACCCCCTCAAGCCTTCCTACCTGAGACCCCAACCATCATGGAGCATGGACACCCGCCCATGCATTGCTCCCAATTCTTGGCCCACCAATTCTGAGACCACAGGGAAAGAGTTGCTGATTAAAGCACTAAGTTTGGAGCAGTTTGTTGTGCAGCAAGAGAAAATGGAGGCAAAACTGGAAAATCCTTTCCTACACGTTGTTTATTTCATCATGGCTTTGTTCTCCTTGAGAAAACATCTGTCTCCCTCGGAAGTAATAACATGGCAACTCATGGGCTGAATCCGGCCTCCAAATACTTTGTCTGACATAGTTCTACTGCACTTTGATAATTTGAGCCATTATCTAAAATTAAGGGGTTTCCTTAAAAATACAGGTTTTTGGCTTTTCTTGAAACGTGCTACTCAATACTCGACCTGCCTCCTGACACCATGAGTTGGGGCTGTCCCTTTCAGCAGTACATGTGCTTTTCAGTTTGCCCCAGTCCTCACCTTCCTCGGTGTCCCCAAACACATAAGTGGTTCTTACACCCAACCTTATCCCAGAAGGTATCTGAGTTGGAACCCCTGCTTTTGTCCCTGGGATTAGCAAAGGTTCCAAAATTGTTATTGCATCAGCAGCCACAGATTCTAATAGTCTAATTACCATCCCCTGACATTAAAGGACAATGAGAATTCAACATCCTTCAATATTTTGGGGTGACATGGAGACTATATTGCTATGAATCTGGCAAGTGAGATATATGGGCAGAAATAAAGCTAAGCCCTCTTCTCATCAGAAAATCCTTAGATAAGTGAAGGTTCTCTCTTGCTCTGAGTGTCTTCCCACAAGACTGGAAAAGAGTATGTCCACTGAGGCCTGAAAATGCATGAAAAGATTGTGTACAAAGGAAAAAGATGCAAAGCAATGAGGAAGGGAAATCCGTATGCTATGTGGACAATTCCGGACTATTTAAATATGTGCGGGTCAGCCACAGGGAGATTTGAGTTTGCAGTCAGAAAAAAGGGCAGCATTTGTGTTTTCTTTCATGTTAAATTATATGTCTCCAGAGCCTGCCCATACCAGAAAAAAGTATGTCTGTATGTAGGCATCTAACTATATCATTGATCTGTCTCATCTCTCATGTACCTCATCTATCACCTGTCTCACCCATCTATCTCATCTACTATCTGCCTATCTGCCTATCTATCTATCTATCTATCTATCTATCTATCTATCTATCTATCTATCTATCTATCTATCTATCTATCTATCTATCTATCTATCATCTGTCTATCTTCTATCATCTCTATTGATTGTCTCCCAAATGTAAAACAGAACCTCCAATCATGGCATTCAAGGTCGCACACAGTTCAGATCCAAGCCCACAACACGCAGCAAGTCTGAGAATCTGGGGGTGAGTCCAAGGTCACTTTACTCTCCAGACTGCAGGTTTGTGAGCCTGATCATACTAAGCTGAGCAACTTCATTCCACAACCCCTATTTTGAGGATCTTTTGGAAGGTCCCCATCTGAGGACTTTTGAATGTCCCTGGAGAGTGCCTTGCATACACACTCCAATTCAGTGTGAGTCACTGCCCACTTTGCACAAACTATGCCCCTCTTTGGTCACTTTTCACCACACCAACTGCAATCTCCACGAAGCACTGAGGTATTGCTGCAGCCTACTCCCTCTGGTCACCTGGACCAGCCACTGGGCCCCCAGAGCCACTGGCATGCTGCGAGGGCTCCCCTTTTCTCTATGGCTCCCTTCCTCTCAGGGGTCACAACCGCATTGCCTGGGCACAGAGAGCCTTGTGGGATAATTCTCTTGGCGTTCGTATGTAATCTTCTCCCTCTCACGGGCACTCTACCAAGGAAGACTCAAGTACTACCCACCACATGTAACTCATAACGTTGCTTCTCATCAGACTCATTCAGCGGTGGGATGGAAAATGCTTGACAAATGGCTGGGGTGCAGAGATTGAAAGCCTGATTTTAGAGCTTGCCAATCTCCATGGTGTGAAACCTCCCACCACAGCTGACCTATGCCACAACATGCACCGCTGAATGTGGAGATGGGAAGAGACGAGCTCGCCCCAGCCCAGCCCCAGCCTCTGCCCAACACTGCACTGGCCTTTCTTACCCATGTTTACCGCTATAGAAGCCTTGTCTTCTGTGATGCCCTCTTCCACCTTCCAGCTCACCAGGCATACTACTTATGTGCCACCATAACCACAGACAACGTTCAAATTCTTTTCCCACAGGAGTCGTCACCCTCCAGGTATATGAACGTGCGCAAGGAGATGTTGGCATAGGGGATGCCACTCAATTCCGCCTTTCAGACATGTCCAGAAGAAGGCATCCATCTCAATAAAACACCCCAGTCCATCTTAACACGGTCAGTCCTTCCAGATGTCTTCAACTGCCCTTCAGGCAAGACAATCCAGTCCCCCTTCCTCCACAGTGCCAGACGTGCTCCTGCTTCCTTTGATGCTGGGTCTGTTTAATGGTGCCTGTCTTTCCTACACCTCCTGCATGAATGTGTCCCATCGGCAACTCCAGTTGCTTTAAAGGTCATGCCTCACACTTCATCATGCCACCGTCCTGGCCACATTTGACGGGACTAGGGTTAGACAACTGTGTTAGATTCAGTTGTCAACTTGGCCAGGTGAGCATGCCTAGTCTTGTTGCTGCGGACATAAGCCAATGGTATGTGAACCTCATTTGTTGCTAATTACATCTGCAGTCGGCTAGGAGGCGTGTCTGCTGCAATGAGTGACGTTTGACTTAACTGGCTGGTGCTTAATGAGAGAACGCAACGTAGCACAGCCTGAGCAGCTTGGCATTCCTCATCTCAGCACTTGCAGCTCAGCCCAGGCCTTTGGAGATGGAGAAAGAAGTCACCCTGGGGAAAGTTGTTGGAACCCAAGGACCTGGAGAAAAGGCCAGCAGAGACCATCCTGTGCCTTCCACGTAAGAAAGAGCCTCAGTGGAAAGTTAGCTGCCTTTCCTCTGAAGAACAAACAAAATAAATCCCCTTTTATTAAAAGCCAATCCAGCTCTAGTGTGTTGCATTCCCGCGGCTAGCAAACTAGAACAACAACTGATCCAAGGACTGCTCCTACTGGGCTGGCTGGTGGCCATGGCCAACAGACGTGAGTTCAAGTAGTTGAGTTAGACTTCAAATAATCTCTCCCAGTAATTTGAGCCAAAAGGCACCCAGGAAAGGTGCCAAGTGGTGGTGGCCCTGCCATGGAAAATTCACAAACAGTTGGCCTAGAAAGGCTGTTTGTTAACAAGGTAGAGTTTTTGGAAAAGATGTCAGATGGAAGCAGATCAAGTGGAGGAAACATGCGGCAAAGAAGTGTGGCCCTCACTGTGGTCCCACGAGACCCTGTAGACCACGCTTTCCTTCCAGCTTCAGGTGAGCTTCTTGGTCCTCTCTCTTCTCAGTCCCGGAGTCCTGATCTCTTGTCCCTCTCTCACCAGCCCCTCTCCACCATCATTCCTCACAGCCAGACCTCAACAATGGATATTTCCCAGTAAATTACTGTCTTTGGTAGAGAAAACAACCTGGAGGCTGCTCCCAGAGGGAACTGGGTCATCTCCCCTGTGGTATGAAGGCTGCAGGCCTGCAGCATATAAGGTGGATTCACTCTGAGCCCAATTTCCTGCAACTTCTCAATGGTGTGGACTCCAGCTAGAACAGATCCTCAAGTCTGCAAGGCCACGTTTCTGAGATATTCCGGAATTGGCCTCCTTCGGTGCTTTCTCCTTCTTACTGATGGACTTCCAGGAACTCGAGCTCACTGTGGTTGGAAAGCCCAGCCCTCTGAACAGCATCTTACCCCCAGCTCCTTCAATTGTCTCTGTTTTTCCAAGACACCAAAGATCCTACCAGTCTTAGGCTGCCAATAAAAACAACAATGATAGGAAGTGAACACACCACTAAAAACATCCCAATGCCTTCTGCTCCAAATTGGAAGGGGACGCTAGTGGCACAGAACATGAGTGGTGTCACCTCTCACCCAGAGGCGGCTGCAGACTGGCTACGGGAATGCACAGGAATGTATTCATCCCACAATAAAACCTACTGAGGCTGACAATGCCCTAATGAAAAGGCAGGCACGCTTCCGGCAGAGCCTTTCAAAGAGCATGTCCACAGGTGGAATGGAGGTTGGGTCTACTCCCCTAGAATCACTTCGAGTGATGTCTTGGGGAGATGATGGCTTGAGCCCAGCTGGATTATCTAGTAATCAGAGCATGTGGTGGGCCCTGTTGAGTGTAGTTGGGTGGACACAGTGAGGGAAACCACAAGACTTGCATTTCAGAGACTCTGACATATACAAAGGCATTAAATAGTCACCAAAGGAAAAAAAATATTATTGGAACTTTTAAAACTTATTTTGCACTTTATAGTTTGTTGTTTATATTTCAAATTAAGTAGCAGAAAGAGGTAGGTATGATTATGTCATCAGTGCTCCTAGGACTTTTAAAGTTCTTAATCTGTCTCTGCTAATTCCCTACAATCTGTCCCTAGAACCTAAATAAAAAATAACGTGTTTGTGGTATACTTTCAAGTGAATAGCAATTCTAACATAATGGTTTTAATGGTTTATGCTTTGCCCTGTAAATTTCATACATATGTGTGTGTGTGTGTGTGTGTATATATATAGACGTGAAAGCTGGACACATACATTAAATTTATAAGCATGGATAGCTATAAAATCTGGTAATATACATTAAATTTATATAATGTATAGACATAGACATTAAAATTTGATAGTTAAATCCTGGGTGACTGGATTACAGGTGATTTACATTTTCCTCTGTATTTTTTTCCATTAAAACACCAAGTTTTTTTGGTTTTTTGTTTTTTCATGAATGAGCATGCATTCCATATTAACGCAAAATTTAGTAGACATCACACGGCATCTTAGATTTCTTTCCTGTATCTGTTCCTTGGAATCGTCACCTTCTTCTCTGCGTCCATGGCTTGTGTGTCCAGGTTGCCCCGGTACAGGCTTGAGGAGGGTGTGGGGCACAGGACGGAACGTTCCCTCTGTTTTCTGATGCGTCCGTCCATGAGCACCAGCTTTCTGCAGCTTACCATTCCACATGCAGGTATCCGGGCTTGGCCCGGCTGCCACTTCTGCCACCACCCAGCCAGCTGGCCCCTGGACTCCCCTGGGATGAGGGGGGCCCTGAGCCCCCTGCACTCAGCCAGGTCCAGCACAGCCCTGACCACAACGTTGGCTCCTTCCATGTCTCCCTCTGGCAGTGGAATGGAGCTTTGGCTTCCAGAGATGCTTTAGGAAGTATAGGGCTGTCCTAGTGGCGACAAGAAATTCCAGAAAAGACGCCAGATGCCGCATAATAGTTTGGCTTCCTCTTAAAGCAGTGAACAGAAATAATTTTGCTTGAACCTTCTTTACACCTGCTGACCTAATAACTTACCAGTAGTCTTGTTTACATGCAGCTTAGAACTTCCCTGTCCAATATGGCAGACACGGGCATGTGAGTCTATTTAAATTTAAGTAAGTCAAAATACAATAAAATGGAGTCCCTTGTTTCATGGCCACATTTCAAGGACTCAATAGCCATGTGCAGCTCTGGCTCCCACAGTGGACAGCAAAGGCAGAGGACATTTCTGTCTCCATAGAAACTTCTATTGGGTAAGCAATGCTATGCAATGGATCTTCCAGATCTGGGTTCCCCAGGCACATTTTAAAGGTGATATTTAACATTTTTTCCTCCTGAGCTGCAAAGGTTGAAATTTCCAGTATATTGCAACTATTGACATTTAAAAATTAAACTGTTATATCACTATGTAAAAAGTGTTCGTTGGTATCTAAATACCATGGTTATTTAACACCCACTGTAATTCAATTTTTAAAAAATGGGGACCTCTTCTTTACCGGGCTTAAATTTTATATTATTATTTCTCTTTTCTCTTTTAATTGGCATTTCCATTTTATTTCTTTCACAAAATTTTACCCTAATGTGTTCTATCTTTATGTTTGAAAGTCTTTTATTGATCACGCCATCATACTTCTCTGCAACGAAACTATGTCTATAAATCCAAATTTATTTTTATCTCTTGTGTCCATACAGCTCTAAATGCGTTTTAGAAACATTTTAGATCAAAATTTCGTTACAATTTAAGTACACACTTAAGCTATATATAAAGAAATGCAACATAAAACAGTAAAGTAGCATCAAAAATGTATTGATAAATAAAAAAGAATGGGGAATGGAGGTAGGACGGTCTACATTGAGTGAAAGCAGTATACGAGCCTGACTGTCCCCGGCTTAAAAGAACACAGATGAATTTCTTCTCAGACTCAGTGTCCCATGTGGGTGGGCAGCACCCAGGCTGGTGGACGCCCTTCTGATGCTGCCCACACTGGTGAGTTTCAGACAGACAGCACATGCCATGCCACACTGGGTCCCGTCCCACATCCAAGCACGGGAGAGACACACATTATTCCAGCCAAAGCCAGTCCCATGGCCACAGCTTACATCATGGGGCCGGGGATACGGGGCCCACAGTACGGTCCTGTTAGTGTCATCCACCCAGTTAGGGTCTGGAAAGAGCACAGAAGCCACCCTGGAATATTCCAAATAGAACGTGCTTTAAGATGAGGAATTAGACACCACTGGTGAGCTGGGAACAGGGCCAGGGAAGAATGATCACCGGAGAATAATCACTCCTGCTTCTCTGCTTCTAAAACCTACTGCCTCTCCCTGGCAGACCCAAGCCCGGACCACATGGGAAAGAGGAATTGGGAAATTCAAGGTCAGGTTCTTCCCCCCTGAAATGCAGGAGGGAACTCGAGAGGAGGTGACAGTTGTGGCGAATTGACATCAAATGATGCACCGCAGGAACGTTTCGTTCCAATTAGTACCTGTAAGAGGGGACCAGTGGAGGCACTTCATTTATTGCAAAAATGACATAGTATCAGTACCAATTCAGTGCCTGCGTGTCAATTCAATGGATAGAATCCTGATGGTGCCTGAATGAGTGTGTTTTATTACAGCAACGCCGCTCAATTCTCTGAACTTCCTATATGACAAATATTGTATTGTCAACAACACTGATGTTGAAAGATCTGACAATTTTATCAAGTTCTCCTCCTTATACTTTGTTGAATGCAAAGAACTGGAAACTATGTAGCTGGCAGGAAGAGCTGTTATTAAGCATTAGAGTATTGTACTTTCTCAACAGACATCAACTGTACTAAATGCTCTGTTAGGGGGTCCACGCATGAGGCTTTAGAGCCCAAGGCAGGCCACCACAGCTGAGAGGGGGAGTGAAAGGCTTTGCTTTTATAAAGTGGATATAGGACAAATGCGAAGCAAAGCACTTTGAACTTAGATGCCTTCTTAAGCAGATAAATTTTAGGAATGAGAATATACGGAAGCTGGGAGCATATAAAACTAATTCCCTAAAACCATTCATGTCCACACACCGTTCAGATAGTTTTCTAAAATCACAGAAGTATACATACCTCAGTCTGAAGAGACCTGGAATTTAAAAACTCTCTCTGATGTCAAAAGGGACTTGTGCTGGTTGGAAACTGTTATGTGCCCAAGTAAAGCAATGTTCTCCTAATCTAGTGTTGTGTGCAGAACTGCTGTAGGTGGGACCTTTTGATTAGGCTGTTTCCGTGGAGATGGGACCCACACAACTGATCAGGTTATTCCCACAGAGATGTGCAAGGTGGGTTTAAATCCTTTACAGAATCCTCTATGAAGAGAATAAAAGGCAGAAAACATAGAGAAAGCTCAGGGCCGATACAGAGAACAGAGAGATGAAACCAACTGAAGGATACAGAGGGAGAGAAATGCTCAGGAGACACTGGGAGGAGACCCGCAGGACACAGGAGCTCAAAGAGAAAGCCACTGGAACGAGAAGCTGAAAGCAATGCAACTTGGGAGTGAAAGGCCAGGAGCTGCCAGCCATTTCCCTTCCCAGCTGACAGAGGGGTCCCAGATGTCAGCAGCCTTTTCTTCAGAGTCCAGGTATCAGCTTGTTGATGCCTTAAATTTAGACATTTTCATGGCCTTAGAACAGTACATTTGTAACCTGATAAATCCCCTTTATAAAAACCAATTCACTTCTGGTATATTGCATTTTGGCAGCTTTAGCAGACCAAGAGAGGCCTATAGCTCTGTCACTCGGTTAGATGAATAATCACACAGAATACCCTGTTAACAGTACCCTGAATACCCCAGATATTTTTTCCAGAAAGTACACAATTTGCCTGTCTTCTAAATATACAACATTTTATGCATTTGGGAAGTTGCATGAGCTAATGCCTAAGAGCACAGATGGGAAATCATCATTTAAATTTCTTCTTTACCTAGCATGTAGAGCTTATGACCTAATCTAGAACTCTTCCTCTTCCTAAATTCAGAAGTGTGCCTCAGGGGCTTTCTACCTTGGACTCTGTACTGGAATACAGACCGACAAAGCCCCCTGGATAGACCCTTTGATATGAATGCCACCTTAAAAGATTTCAATTGCTTTATAACGTTTTTTTTTAATACAGAAAGAACAAGCACACACTTTCAGATACTTGCTCTCTGTCATGTGAATCCAATCTAAAGTCAGGGATGCAAGGACAATTTTCATATTGAAAATCTGCTGGTAAAGCAAGAAAAGACTTAGGTGGAACACAGGGCTGCCTTCAAATAATAAGAGGAATGTCAAGGTAAGTGGGGAATGGATAGTTTGCAAACAACTGCAGCAGTCAGAAAGATGTATGGATATGAACAGAAGGTAAATTCTGGTTCAATATGAAATGTGCCATAATACTCAAAGCTAACAGAACTTTAAGGGGGCAAACTGATGAGGTATGGCAATAGGTAGATTTCCAAGACGGGGCTAGCCTATCCATCAGTGAACAGCGTGCACGAGATCCAGGGGTTGTATTTAATATATCAAAATCATTTAACATACATCTTCCATGTGCCAGAAATTTGTGCATTACTAGAGATATGGCAGAGGACAAAACAGCCTCAGCTAATATACTCTCCTGGAGTAGAACCAGTCAGTAGTAGGGTAGGTCTGAAAATCAACAACGAAAGTTTATTTCTTGTTTATTGATGAACATATGTTCATCAGAGGTCAACTTCCTTCTCAGGGAGAGCAAGAAAGGCTCAACCCTCTGGAACGCCATGAGATACCTCCACTGGGGAAGAGAAGGGGGACTTGTCTGGCCAGTTTCCACTTTGGTTCTCCTGGAGGCAGAAGGTCACTCCCACTTACATTTCCTTCGACAGAACAAACCACCTGAGCAGGTCCAACCCCATGGCGAGGGGAAGGCTAATCCACCTCTGGGCCCACGAGTGACAGTACTGAACTGGAACAGACAGTCAACAAAGAGTTATGTGACGGCAGTCAGCGGCGAATGCAATGAATCAAAGTCTACGGTTACACTCGAAGATGGTTAAAAGGGGAAATTTTGAGTTTCCAAAAGTCCCACGTGCGACTGGAAAGTGAAACAGGGAACCTGACTTAGATGGAGGAATCGGGATGGTGTCTACTAGGACGTGAGCCTTAAGTTAGGACAGGGGAGCTGCTGGGGCGAGCTGACCTGCCCTAAAGTCTCTGGCATTATGATTTGGGCTCTAACTAGACTCCAACTCACCCTAACTCAGGATAAACACTCTTCAAACCCCTCATCCAACCAACACTGGAGGACCTACTACGTATGGAGCCTTCCCTGATGGTGCTGCCACACGCTTGGCAGCAGAGACCAATGCTAGTTCCTCCAGAACTCATCTCATTTATGGAGCACAGGTGTGGACTCAGGGCTGTTCTTCAACGGAGAAGGCTCAGAGCTTCTTCGTATCACACTAATGGTTTCATTGATTGAAAATTTGCAGCAGATAAGGGCTGGGAGTCCCTAATATACTGCTGGGAGTTAGAATAATTTATGAAGAGCGGTCTAGCACAACATAAGCTATTTAAAGCTGCATAAGATACCCACAGACTCTTATTAAGGGCTGTGGTTTCCAAGCCTATGAGACAGAAACCAGTTATCATTACGCATGACCATGAAAGCAAATTAAAATTAAATCAATTTGTTTACTCCAGGTTCTCTGCCCAATTAACATTTCAAAAAAGAAAAGCAGTTTGTCTAGATATTAGGACAACCCTCATTCAAATCTAGATATTAAAAATATATGTATCTCAGGAGATTTCAGAACTAAATTTAATTAGCAAAAGGGCAGAAGACCAGATGGGAGTCAGCTTATGAACTATCTGTGCTATGAGCTAGATTCAGACTCTTTGGGTACCATCCGCTTGAATTAAGGAAGGTGAAAAGTTGCTATGTAAATTAATTTAGAGCATAAGTAGACTTCTCTCCAGAAATAGAAATGCCACTTTATTTTGATGATTTTCGGACCAAAAGAAAAAAAAATCTTCCTGTGAAATGTTTTACAGTAAGACACTGAAAAATTGGATAGAATACACTGTGTATTTACTAATTTATAAAATTCATGGAGACTTGGGTTTCAACTAACCCAGGATTTTTTTCAAAGTCCTGGGTACCAGGCACAAAGGAGCATATAATTGATTCTGTGCATATTCTACCTTTAGCAAGGAAGAGAACCTGTTGCAAACCAACTTATCCAGATACAAGAGCATTCCTCTTGAAGCAAAAAACCCTACTTGCCATCAAGTTTTCTGAAAACTCATTTATTTGGAGTAAACAGACAACAAAAAGTAGATTAAAAGAGAGAGACCCTAAAGGAAAGCCCCAGGTTACATTAATGCTCTCAGGCCCTCACGGAGGAGCAGAAATCTCCCTATTCTGGGAGAAAGAAGACCCAGATTCCAGCTTAAGATCTGGGACGTCCTAGCTAAGGAGCCAATCTCTCTGAACAGTTTTCTCATACGTGAAATGGGAATAACACTCTCAGTCCAAACTACTACTTTTGAATGAACAATCTGAAGACCCTCAAGTGTCAAAGCAAGTTGTCCTTTTAGGATGGATTCAGAACCCTAGGGGAAGGACAAAATGACTGGGAAAAGATCTAGGACTGTCAAAAAGGAAAGTAGGAGGGTCAACAAAGAGAGAGCAAACCCAGAGCTGAATGCTCAGCCGAGACGGTGCTTGCCTTTTGGGCAATATTAAAAATATTCAACAGTTGTTACATTACAGGAATCGGCCCACAAGAATGGCTGTAAATACCAATACGACTGACGGGTGTGTGCCAGCTAAGCAACAACGTTCCCTCGGGACACAGCAGGGGTGAGAGGAGATGATGCCCAATGAGACCCCTCCACCCTCACTGGAAGCAGGTGTCTGCTGCAGAGGATGGGCTGTGGCTACCTTTATGCCTTGGAAGCATTCCGGAGGTAACCAAGGAGATTCGCAGGATTTTCACTTGTGTCTCCCAGAGAACTGGCACAAAACAGTTTTAGTGATTATCTAGTCAGGCTGCCTTATTTTATAGATAAGAAAACCGATGGCGGGAGATGCTGAATGACAGGCCTGAAGTCACAATGCTAATTAGCAGCAGCTCTGGCATTCGAATCTAAGTCTCCTTGACTTGTTGAATTTATGGAAATGAAAGCGGGCATTTTTCTGATAGGTCCTGCGACACAGTTCCTGTGAAGCATGTGGAAGAACGAGGCAGTGCAGTCATAGGATGTGGCAGGGTGAACAGCCTGAAAGCAATCTGACATGACAACCTGGAGACTTCTGGCAGGAGAATCACTGAATCGCCTGGGACAAGGTGGTTTTTCTTCTCTTCAAGAACTTCGTGGTTGAAGAACCACACGACGCCCTGAGACAGGGCTACTGAGCGCAGGCTCTTTGTGTCCCACAGTTTTCTTTGACCCTTTTTAAACAGCTCTCTTCCCTTTCCCCTCCTCCGCCTACTCTCAAGCCTATGGGGTGGGTAGAGCTGAAGCCCTTGTAGGAGGAGGGCTTCCAGGAGCATCATGGATGGCTCATCACCTGTGAACCCTGGGAGATCACCAAGACCCTGCCTGGGGCTCTGCATGGCCAACGTTACTTTCATTACAAAACCAAGGTATGAATGCCATTTCCCCTGAGTTTTCATCTGTGCTGACAGTGCAAAAGAAATGACAGACAAGACTAGTGGCAACCTAGCATTAAGCAATGAGTGAAGAAAATTACACCCAAAGTCATTGTATTCTTGACTGCCACACACTCGCAATCAACAAAATATATTTCATTAAATATTTGTCCTTGAATGCATGCCTTTTAAAATATTCCCTTTGACAATGCATGTTGCACTTCTAGCGCATACCAAAACACCTTGACTGTCTTGTAAAAGCACTTGTGTGATTGTCTGAGTTGCCAGCTGAACTGGCTGCTACTTTACTTTTTTCACAAAACATTATCCTCTCTAAATAAATGAGTAACAAACTATGGCTGTTCAAATTGGGCATTTGACAGACATCTAAAAAAATGAATGATGAGAGATTACTACTAAACAATTGACACTATTTGTTATCAATGATTAAATTTTAGTTTTCAAGAAAAATGAGAATTTTAGAAAATTTGTGTCTACTACTTTGAATTGAAAGCAACTCAATATTTGCAGGCTTTTGCTTTAAATGAGATTGGTGCTGATATTTTTAACAGAGATTTTTGATATCATATAATGAAATGTGAAACTTGGAGGTCCTGCATAACTGATAAATCAATATTTCCCAAATGACATAATTTTACACAATCATACCAAAGGGTGTCATTCAAAATGCAAGAAAGACCAACACATAGACCAAAAGCACACAGATGCAGTTTCAGTTTCCACACTGCAATGAACCTTTAAGAAATCATCACGTGAAAAATTATGGCATAGTAGGAAAAGAGGGGATATCCACAATGACCTCAAAAGGCTACTAAAATAGTTCTCTCTTCTCCAATTACATATCTGTATGAGGCTGAAGAGTCTACTTATATATCAATAGAAACTCATCGCAGATTTACTGCCAAAGTAGATAAGAGAACCAAGCTGTCATCAATTAAGTAAAATATTAAAGAAACATGCAAAATGTAAAACTATTCCACCTTTCTCATTGATTTTCTTTGTTTTGGGAAATACAGAAAAGTCTGTCATTTATGTTAATGTGTAATGGCTCTATAATTGATTTTTTAAAATAAATTCATAAATAACCATTTAACAGTTTCTCAGTTTAATTTCAAATATGGTAAACATTGATAAGTCAGTCACGTAAGCAAGCCTATAAGAGAGCTGGGGACCAAAAACGTTTGAGAGCCACTGCTCTAAGCCAATCAGCACATCCTACCATCTGGCCAGAGAAGACGGTTTGGCGTGGACCCCCAAAGGGAACACAGCAATAGAGTTGAGGAGATGCTCTAGGACATTCTAATGAGAAAAGAGTTTGTTTTCTCTTCTGTTAAAGCTTCCAGGATGTGTCTGAAGGTGGCAACCCCAGGGACAAGACTAAACTGTAGGGCTGCTGTAATATACATGTCAGAAGCATGGAGCAGATCACGGCGAAGGCAGACTTCACGGTGGTATTGTCTTAAATGCTGAAGCTGCTCAGCATTTGGGGTTTTCAGTTTCATAAGGTACAGGTTGTCTTTGCTGTTGGGTTCTGTATTAGTCAGGGTTCTTGGAGAAACAGAACTGCAACGGTCAGGTTCATGCGTCCACATGTCCAGGTGGTGGTGCCAGTCATCTGGTCAGGCAAGTGCTGGCCTGTCTACTGCTGTGAGGCCATTTCACGGACTTCAATCATGACTACACTGGCTGCATCCACAGCTGACTGCATCTGCAATCAGCTGAGGGAAGTGTCTTCCTCAATGAATGACACCTAATCTAATCACTGGAAGGCTTTCAAGGAGGATTCAGGAGAGACAATCAGCCTTCCTGCTTCAGCCAGCCAGCCTCTCCTGAGGCTTTGTTAGGGATCTTCATTGGAGCCCCCACCTCGCAGCCTGCCCTACAGACCGTGGATTCTGACATCCCCACGGTTGTGTGAGACCCTTTTATAAATTTTATATTTACAGATATCTCCTGATGATTCTGTTTCTCTAGAGAACTCTCGCTAATAAAAGAACCAGCAAGAGAGATCTGTAAATATGAGATTTATAAAGGTATCTCAAGCAACTATGGGAATGGAAGAGTTCAAAATCCATAGGGCAGGCTGTGAAGCCAGCGGCTCCAATGACGGGTCTGGATAAGCTCCACAAGAGAGGCTCACAGGCTGAAGAAGCAGTGAGTCTTTCTTCTTCCTTAAAAGTCTTCAACTTCCTGGGTTATCCTGTAGATGGGAGACACCCTTAGTAAATCACAGACGAAATCGGTCACAGATGCAATGAACTGATTGATGACTTAATACACCTGCCTTCAGGTTCATCAACCAGCCACAAATTATCCTTGCAGCAACGATCAGACCAGTGCTTGCCTGACCAGACAACTGGGCATCATCACTGGGCCAAGTTGACACCAGAACCCACCCATTACAAATCTGTTTGAGTGTCTTTTCCATCACTTGTTATAAGAAACCTAAGTTATGTAATAGCCCTGAACGATATACTGTCAGCCTACCGTTAATAACTCATGGCTATGGCAAACCAAATTCTCTCCTGCCAGAACCTGAGGGGAGTTTTATTCCTTGGGAAGCAGATATACTCCAGGGTACTCAAGAACCATCATATTTCTGACATGATTTTCCCTATGGTTGCTTCTTGGACACTTTTATATTTATTCCACTATTTTTCAAGGGGTCTAGGTCTGTTGTTTAAAAAAATCTCAAATCAAACTGTTCTCTTTCCTAAGCAGTCCCCCTTGCAAACCTGTGGATATGGCACATCATTTCCTCAGAAGCCTGTTTCTAAAAACAAAAAATAAATCCCCTGAAACATATTATATAATATTTATGCTTGGTTCACTATTTATATTTTATTTTACTTTCAACCACAATGTATCAGAGTATGTTTGAAGACTCTGTGTGTGTGTTTTATTGTTTAGTTGGTTCAATAGAATGGAAATCACACAGGAACATGTTTAAAAGCACAGGCTTCTCTAGCTATTGGCCCCACAGGTCAGGACCTAACACCTGGGTATAAATAAGGAAGGAATAGGCGCGCTTCAAGCACTGGTGCTTAAACCCCACCGCAGGCCTGACTCAATAGCTGAGGTCAGTTATTGCCCAGTTGCTGCTCCCACATAGGAAGGAGGGAGCTTTTTCTTTCCATATGTCATTTTGTGTGTGTGTGGTAACTGGATGGAAAGTTAAACCGAGTTTGTTAGATTAAAGTTAGCATATCCTACTTCAACTTTAAATCCTTGCAGAGAAGTATGTTCTGTTTTCTGGATGGCAAACCAAGCCATCTGTTAGTTTAGCTCCACAGAAGGGGGATCTTAGTTAAGGAGCAGGATGATAGAATAAATGTTTTGCATATTTCTGCTGGCTGAATAGTCACCTGAAAATAATTTAGTGAATACAAGGATAGCCTACAAAAGACCAAAGCACACCAGGCTCATGAGCTAGGACGCTTCTTTGGGCTTGACATCACAGAAGACCATCTAGAAGCTGCTTAAATAAGTCAGGGGTTGACCCTACACAAACCATAAGACCCAGAGGAAGAGACAGTTTGGTATTGACTGATCACCAAGACGCTTCTCCACGGTAGCCCGGGGGCTCTGGTTCTACTCACAGGGGTTGTGGCTGCAGTAGTTCCAAGCAGCCCACAGGGACACGTGCCATCTGCCTTAATTTAGTTTCACCCAGAAATATACCCTGAGATACGGATTCAAGTGTAAAGAGTAGATATGAGAGGTAATTCCAGAATCGCTTGTACGGAAGAGTGGAAGGAAGACCTGGAAGGAAAGTCAGTTCATTACAGATTCATCATCAAGCAAGCTGCCCCCAGGGCACTGGGCCTTCGTCTCAATGGGGCCCTGGGAGCCAGGCCACCCGCTCCCCCACTCAGGGGAAGAGGCAATGTCACTGCCACAGTTGCGGGATGAGAGCTGCCCAGGGAGTTAATTCCCTGTCAGCTCTGGACCCCAGAGGTGGTGGTACTGGCCTCTGGAAGTCTGGAAGGGATAAGGGTGCAGTTTCTGTTAGAACATCCATCCGATGAGCGCAGGGTCCCTCCCGCAGGCTTTGTATGCTTTGTTGTTATTGATCCTCGTAGGATTCGTGGTATGGGCACAAAACTTCCGTCCTGGAAATCCCTCCTGTCACACAAATGAAGGATCACTGACCTGGAGAACAGGGCTGACCTACCAGGACTCACCCTCTGCTGCTGGGAACTGTCACTGCCCCCAGCACCCAGCAATGAGAGGTCCCTTCGCCCACACCCAGGAGAAGGGGACGGCTGAGGGGTGGAGAACAGCAGAGGTGCTCTAAGCAAACCACCTGAGGCCCCTTGCCTGTCCCAAAATGGACACTAGGGGACAGGGGATATAGTGCATTCTCACTACAGGGTGGCCACAAAACCCCTTGAATTCTAGGAGGTATTTGTAGGTTACTCTTCATTCTTTTATCATATATTAATTTATATTTTAAAATGTGTGTGGAGAAGGGATGGGAGGACACAAATTCTAAGTGGCTTGAAGGACTCTGTGGTCTTTCTGAAGACTGGGCACTGACAACGCTTCCCTCCGTGAAGCCAGGGAGTGGCCACTCAGAAGGAAACCAACTCCCTCGCTGACCTGGAATCAGCACAGGAAAGGCAAGACTCAGCCCCTACTGGATAAAAGGGAATGAGTTAGAGTCTTTTCTTTTTAAGCATTTTAATAAAGAGAGGATTAAGAAATTGTGCTTTCCCTGGTTATAGGTTCCTGAGAGTTACCTCTGGTTATGAGATGATAAGGGCAGAGATCACTCCATAAATACAACCGGTGAAAGCAGCAAAGTATTGCTGCAGCTCAGGCTGAATGGAGAGGCTCATTCACTGAACCCTTGCCTACCCTGGACCCTGGCTCACTCCAGCAGTAAGCTCTTCTCTCTGGGAGACGCTTCCTGGCCATGGAGCCCACTACGGACATGCTATAGTGTGGTCGACTCCGACTGATTCGGACAGGGGCCAAGTTACATTTTACACAAGCTTCAATTATGTACGTTTGAAACAGTGCAATATAAGAAAACGTAAACACAGCTTCATCTTCTGCACAATATTTGAAATGAAGCTGAACGGCCTTCGTTTGGCATTCTTTGTTCAATTAGGTGGAGCTGGCCAGTGTGAGGACTTCCCCCAGAAAGCTTTTGAGGATTTGAACTGGAAAGTGGGTTTTGGGGAGGTGTGTATGAATGAGGGCAAAGGGGTCTGCTGGAAACTGGAGGTGCCCCCCACAGCAGGACTTCAATAGACAGTTTTGAAGGTTTTTCTCTCTTAGGTTAATGTGATGGGTTCAGAGGAGCAAAAGTGCATTGGGGGGAGGGCGGGGCTAGGGTCTTAGGTAATTAAAGATCCAGATGGCAACTGAGGAAACACCACACCTCTGCAAAGCCAGCTCTTATAAGGGGATTATGCTTCAGCATTCGGCCACTGGGCCAGTTTCATTACCATGAAAACTAGGCTGCAGCAGAGTTGGGTTTAATGAAAAAGAGAACAGCGGTCACTGAGGAGGGAGTCCAGAGGGACAATTCCAGAGAGACTTAAGACCACAGCTGCTAATTTCCCAGAGAGACCAGAGGAATCTGTTCCCCAAAAAGAGAGATGCCCTCAAACTTTCATCACCCAGAGAACATTTATCTTGCTCCTCACAGATTCCATTTGTTGAGTCTTTCCCAAGTGCAATTCGGAAGATGATGGCTTTACCAACATTATCTTTGATTTTCATGGCAACTCAAGTCTGGTAATTATTATCTCTGTCTGTATTTCAGGCAGTTGTGACTTAGGACGACTCTTAGTCTCTCAAACTCACACAGTTCGCAGAAGAGGTAGAATATGCCCTTAGGTCGCTCTGACCCCAAAGCCCAAATTCTCTGTCAATGCTTTTTAAAAATAAAACTCTGGATTGTGATCATTTGCAGATGAGTGTGTGCATTTGCTTTGTTCAAATATTCACAGTGGTGTCATTTATAAGAGCCCCAAACTTTGAAATGGTCACCCTGTCCACGATGAAGAAAACGGATGAACAGATGCCATCAGTACACGCGTACAGTGGAAAGTCACTTGGCTGCAGAAGGGAACAAACGAATATAATGTATATAAACATACTTCAAAATATTTTATGGAGTAAAAAACAACATCACACAAAGGAGTATGTATTGCATGACTTCATTTGTAAGAATTCTAGAAGAGATAAATCTAATCTATAATGGAAAAATGAGGGCAATGATTGCCAGTGGAGATGCGGATGGGACTGAATAGGAAGGTGATAAGGGAGCTTTCCAGAGTGATGGAAATGTTCTCTCTGTTAATAGGAGTATGCAGTTTTTGGAACTCATCAACAGGTGCAGTTAAGATTCCTGCATTTCATAGTATGCAAGTTTTACATTAAAAAGAATTATAGGGCCACGGTGGCTCAGCAGGCAGAATTATTGCCTGCCATGCCGGAGATGCAGGTTCAATTCCCTGTGCCTACTGATGCCAAAAAAAAAAAATGTGTATATATATATATATATATATATATATATATAAACCAATATTGAACTCTAGTTTGATGTGAGCGGGTTATTTGGAAATGTGATCCCAAGGTGAAGGAGTGAAGGACAGGTATGAAAAGAGAAAGAGAAGACTCCTCATCGTATTCACCATCAAAAGTGGCAAGTAGCTGCTTGATCCAAGGAACATTCTGGAAGGCATTATGTAATCAGCTTAGAGCCATCTGCTTGACGAGAGAGAAGGGGAAGCATTTATCTGTTGGCTAGGAGTTACACCCTGGGACAGTCACAGTTCCTGTCTCTGGGTTGCACAAATTTCAATGCTAAAGGCTCCTTCAAGGATCCCACACTTTAAGGTAAGAGAAAGCCTGGGGCTGAAAGCAAAGCACACAGGGTGTGCGTGAAGGGCAAAGCTTTCAGCCCTGCACTCCTTTAGCTGAAGTCTGCATAAAGCTGGGCACCCCATCCATGCCTGCAAGAAGAACTGACCTTCGGGGGCTTTGAACCAGTGACTAAAAGGTGTCTGATGCAGAAACTTCTTGCATTATAAGAAAACTTTCCCACATAAAATCTTTGGGGGAGGTAGGGTAAAGGCCAAGACAATCTTTATTCAGTAAAAGAAATGTATAGCCTTTGTACTATCATCTTAAAAGTCTAGAAATATGAACGCTAAGATTCTTTGAAAACACATTTTGTCCTGACCCTTTTTCCCAATTATGCCACTCAAATGGACACAGTCCATCAATTAGCTTTAAAAATTGCAAATCATGGTCAGGGTCCCAGAGGGAAAACCACCGTCTCTGAACAGGCACCAGGTGGCCAACGACTGATGGCTGAGAGTCTAGAAAGTGGTCATTCCAGGCGTCTTGATTCGGGTCATTCCTTGGTGCTCTCCACAGGGCTGTGGTGAAGTACAAGGCACCTGAACGCCGCCGGCAAGCGAGCCCCGATGTCCAGAGCAGTGCTGGTGGCGCGGACAGACGTACCTGCTGATGGCGAGAGCCCCGCCAGGTGGAGGAGACCAGACGCAAGCATCTCCATCGGCCGAGCAAGGCTGTCGGACTGCTCAGAGGTTCTCCCTGGCTTCATTTTCTACCTCGATGAAAAATGTGCACTTTTATATTGCGGCAGAACAAAAGGCTGTGACTTCCATTTCACAACTCACAAGACCGATTTCATGTACGTTTGACATCTCGATCACAATTTTGCAGCAGCCAAAAATTCCTTCTGCCTTCCGGGAAGTCTGGGGAGCCTATGACCCTTGTATCCCCCCATCAAGGTTGCTGGACATCTGATGTGTTTCCACTCCCCTAAGCCAATCGGCAGGGAAATTCATCATTCTGTATATTTTGGAGTGTGGTCTGAGGATTGATCTCAAGAAGTGGATTCCTGGACCCTGGGTCCAGAATAGCCTCAGGGCTCTGGTTTTAGACGGCCGGGGTACCAGGAACATCGCATCTTCAGCCATTCCACGCCCACCGATCCCCCACAGAGCACCTACCACACAGGTGGCTTATGGGCTGGGTGCCTGGGTCAACACATCTGCTCTGCCAGGCTTGAGAACCTGGACCACCACTACTCTTACCAGCTCTGAGACCCGGGCTGTGTTTTCAGTATCTACCTAGTGGGAATAACACAGAGGAGGGTTTTTGAGATTATGATATTAAGCAGTTAGGATAATGCTTAGCACATGCTTAGCTCTTAAAAATGTCAATTTGAGCTACACACTGCATGACTGTATTTATCAGAAAGTCCGGAATAGGCAAAAGTATAGAAATGGCAAAGCAGATCGGTGGTTGCCAGAGATGTTGAGGCTTGAGTGACAAAGGGCACATGGAGGAAGTTCTTAGAGTGATGGAATGTTCCATATCCCAATTGTGGTGACAGTTGTAGACTCTGAGTAGAAGAGTGACTTCTACCCAGGTACATTAAAAGTTAAATTTTAAAATGCTAATTGCTGCTGTTGTAACAAGCAGTGACATTCCAGGCACTGTTAAAGAGCTTCCATTCCAGTGGGTGACAGAGAGAGGGTGATGGATGCTGTGAAGGAAATAAAACGGGGTCCTCTGATGGAGAATGACCACTTGAGTGTGAGCCTGCTGTAGACAGAGGAATAGGGTGCCTCTCTAAGCAGGGAACGGAGCTGAGATCTCCACAACTAGAAAGAACCAGAGATGTTCAGAACTGGAAAAAAAAAAGAGTACGGCAGGTTCACCACACTTTTATCAATTCATTGCATGTTTTAATTAAATAATTTCTTTTCTGATTCAACACACCAAAGGAAAAAGGGTAAAGTGTTTTCATTTTGTTCCCCTTCTTTGGCTATCAGTTTAGTAGAATATACTTCTATATTTTCTCTTTTATGAATATATGTTCACTTTCTGGAACTTGATAGCCTCTTGTTCGATATGCGGAACTGAACTGTCTTATTTTGTCTTCTGTTAAATGATTCCAGGGTTAAACTGCACTCTAAAGAAAGGAAGGGCTAATAAACAATTTCTTGAAAACAACTGACTCTTTTTACACTTTGATTTCTGTAGTTTTTACCAAAGAGGTCCATGGTAAAAATTCAAACTGTCAACAGATTTTTTTAAAAGGAAAAGAAACTTCTTTTTCCCCTTGGCACCCAGTCTACCAGTTCTTATGCCCAGATGAGACTTGTATTTCTGGTTTATGATTAACATAAATGATAGCTTTCTCTCATTCTCTCTACTATATTTTTTTTCACTTAATATACCTTGGAGGTTGCTGCAGATAAGATTTATACACTGATTCCTCCTCCATTAAATATCCCATTTAATGGCAGAACATCATTTATTAAACCAATTCTCTTTTGATAAGCATTTACTTGTCCCCCAGCTTTGACACTGTAAATGACGCTGAAGTAAATCTTATAGAGTCTTTGCACACATGGGTGAGCACATCTATAGGCCAAATTCCTAAAAATGTAATTTCTGGTTGATGATGTATATTTTAGAAATATGGACAGAGAAATGCCAAATTCCCTTTCGACATGCTGGTACCAACTCCACTCTGAAGAGCAATTTAAGTGGCTCTCCTTCCACACACCATGCCAGCTCTACCCTGTATAAGGGATTTTTATCGTCACAATCAATTGGATGAAAATTTACATTTCTCCTAGTTTCAGTGAGGCTGAGTATCTGTTCAATGCTATTGAGCCATTTGTGGATCGTTTGCATAAATTTTCTGTTCTTGTCACTTGACTACTTCTCTAAAGAATTGTTAGAGATTTTCTTATTGATTTTTGAGAGTTCCTAATATATTAAGAAATTAACCTTTTTCATCTCAAATTTATATGTGACAGTTACTTTGCATGCGGCAGTCATTCCACACCCCTCCCCCTCCCCCTCCCCAATTTTATAATTGGGGTCAGGCAACTATAGCCTGTGGACCAAATCCACAGCTCCCGGTTTCTGTATAGCCCTAAAAGCTAAAATTTTTTTCTACTTTTTTTTTTTTGGGGGGGGCAGGCACCGGGAATTGAACCAGGGTCCCTGGCATTGTAGGGGAAAACTCTGCCTGCTGAGCCACCGTGGCCAGCCCTCTTTTACATTTTCAAATGGCTTAAAAGAGTCATAAAATAATATTTCATGATATGAAAATTACATAAAATTTAAATGTCAATGTTCACAACTAAAGCTTTATTGAAACACAGCTGGCCCATGTGTTGATATGCCGTCTCTGGCTGCTATTGTTCTAGGTGACAGCTGAATAGCTGTGCCTGAGACCACGTGGTCTGTAAAGCCTAAAACGTTTACCATCTGAACTTTATAGAAGAGGTGAGCCATACCCTACTGCACGGGCCATCTGTAATGGCCTGGACACTCTTTCCAGTTGAGTATGAAATCTGTACCGACTTCATTTCAAAAGGGCTTAGGTAGATGTGACCAATTGGTCAGGTTTGGTACAAGGGATGGATCTCATATGCCAAAGACGAGGCGCAACTCTTCTAAAACTCTTTCCTGGCACTGCTTCTTTTAGGAGGTTTTGTACCCAGGAAGATAAATGGTCTGGGGACAAACTCCAACAAGTATAGAAAATATTGTAGTAACCTTCTAAATATCTCTTATCTACTTAAGTGAAAAACTCTCAAATTAACTTTCCTAGCGGCTGACCAGTTAATCCTTGTAGATTTCTGTCTTCCGCAGAATACTGCTGCAAACTTACCAAGTTGAATATTTTTGCCGATTAAGGAAAATATTTATGGGAGCTATCTTATTCACCAAATCTGAAGGTATCTTTGAAAACCCAGATTACTTTAAAAATCAGAATAAACACCTCTCGTCCATAGTGTACAACTAAATGTCTCTATCAATGCACTGTTTTCCAAAATAATATTTTAAAATTGATATTAGAAAAGTAACTCTGTGGTAGTTAGGTTCAGGTGTCAGCTTGGCCAGGTGAAGGTGCCTAGTCCTGTTGCTGTGGACATGAGCCCATGGCATGTGAACCTCATCTGTTGCTCATTACATCTGCAGTCGGCTAGGAGGCGTGCCTGCTGCAATGAATGATGTTTGATTCAGTTGGCTGGTACTTAAATGAGAGACTCAATGTAGCACAGCCCAAGCAGCTCAGCATTCCTCATCTCAGCACTCGCAGCTTAGCCCAGGCCTTTGGAGATGCAGAAAGGAATCACCCCGAGGAAAGACGGTGGAACCCAGGGACCTGGAGAGAAGACCAGCAGAGATCACCCTGTGCCTTCCCACGTAAGAAAGAACCTCAGTTGAAAGTTAGCTGCCTCTCCTCTGAAGAGCTATACATTTTTAACTAAATAAATCCCCTTTTATTAAAAACCAATCGGTTCAACTCAACAACAAAAAGATAGCCAATCCAATTACAAAATGGGAAAAAGACTTGAACAGACACTTCTCAGAAGAGGAAATAGAAATGGCCAAAAGGCACATGAAGAGATGCTCAACGTCCCTGGCCATTAGAGAAATGCAAATCAAAACCACAATGAGATATCACCTCACACCCACCAGAATGGCCATTATCAACA